>CAUYLG010002922.1:0-13828 GCA_963573385.1 Cacajao melanocephalus
CACCGTATGTTCTCACTCATAGGCGGGTGTTGAACAATGAGAACACATGGACACAGGGAGGGGAGCACTACACACTGGGGTCTGTTGGGGGGAAATAGGGGAGGGACAGCAGGGGGTGGGGAGTTGGGGAGAGATAGCATGCGGAGAAATGCCAGATATAGGTGAAGGGGAGGAAGGCAGCAAATCACACTGCCACGTGTGTACCTATGCAACAATCTTGCATGTTCTTCACATGTACCCCAAAACCTAAAATGCAATTTAAAAAAAAAGATTTATTTACTTAAAAATTATGCCTTAACATTCTGACATAAATTACCTACAGGAAACAGAAACTACAATTAGAAGGAACACTGGGAGATAGGCTTTGTTAACAACATTTAGAATAGCACACTCTTCTGTCGGAGAATTTAATTGCAAATTGTTTGGCATTAAGGTAAAATGAGAAGATGGAGCTAACTTTTGGTGGTCTCCATCCTATCCACGTACATTTAGTTTCTTTTTCTTAAACATATTTCTAATTAGCAAAAGGTAAAAAATGCTAATCAAAACAGTAAATTTAGTAGAATGAAAACAAAGTATAACATTCATTCAATAAAATTATTTTTCAAATCACAACAATATGTATTCATAAAATTTTTTAAAATGTTCACATGTGGAAAAGTATAAGGTTTACAAAAAAAAAGAAGTGGTAAGTCCAGGGTTCGTGATGCTGGGCCAGGGCCAATATTGTTTCCTGGGAGCATTTTGAGAATCGTGGGGAGTACTGGGTTATCACAATGATTAGGTTACTGAATGATGACTAGATCCATGGATGGAACAATCCCATATAGTGAAGAACTACTCTATATCCCAAGTGCCCTTTTATATTTGAAAGACTTTATTATTAATACTTCCAGAGAGGCAAAAAAAAAAAAACTATTCATATATGAGATATAGCTTATCTTTTGGTATTACCAAATTTGAAAAATACTGTAATTTTTTATTTGAAGAACTTTTTAAAAATTTCAGAATCATTTTACATGTACAGAAAAGTTGCAAAAAAATAGAGTTCCTGTACACCTCTCACCCATATTCTCCTATTAACATCTCACATTCCTATGGTACTTTTAGTACAACTAAGGAATCAACCATGGCGTATTACTAATAAACTAAACTCCACACTATTTTTTTGATTTCATTAGTTTTTTCCTAATGTACTTTTCTATTACAAGATCCTATCTAGGATGCCATAATATAACTAATCATCATGTCTCCTTAGGCTTTTCTGGTTTTTGGGTTTCTCATATTTTCCTTGTTATTGGTGACCTTGACAGTTTTGAGAAGTATTGGTTGGGTATTTTGAAAAATGTCCTTAAATGTGGGCTTTTCTAATGTTTTTCTCATGGTTAGAATGGGGTAATGGGTTTTGGGGGGAGAAAAGAAAGATTACAGAGATAAAGAACCATTCTCATCATATCAATTATATCATATCATATCATATCATATCATGGGTACATGCTATCGACATGACTTATCACTGATGATGTTAACCTTGATCACTTGGCCAAGGTAGCAACTGCCAGTTTCCTTCACTGTAAAGTTATATGTTTCCCTTTTTTTACACTCTACTCTGTGGAAACAAGTCACTAAGTGCAACCCACAATGAAGGAGTGGGAAATTAAGTGCTACCTCTTTGTGGTGGTGGTTAGGGAGTATGTATGTAAATTATTTGTAATTCTCTACATGGAAGATTTGTCTCTTCTCTTCCATTTCTTTAATTATCCAGACATTTATTTTTATCAGTATGGACCCATAAATATATTTATTTTATATGCTGGGTTACAATTCAATACTATAATACTTTATTGCTCAAATAGTTCCAGCTTTACCTATTGGGAGTTCTTTCAGATTGGCTTTTAAGTCTTTTACATGCCCTCATCATTGTGGTTTTTGAACATTTCCTTACTTTATGGCACTACAGGATGCTCCAGCCTCTTCTTGCATATTCTCTACCCCAGCCCTAGAATATACCATTTGCCAAAAAGCTGTTTCCTTCACTCATGGCTTTCAAATGGTCAATAGGAATTACTAGAATGGCATATCAAGTGAGTCTGGTCCATTAACACTTCTTCTTATATTTGTTTTTACTTCACGGTCTATCAGATCACCTGTTCTTCCATTTTCTTGTATACACTCTATGGAACAACTTCTAATCTTAATGCTTCTTTTAAATCCAAATATGTTCATTGTAAGTAGGCAAAAATATCAATTATTTTCTTATTGTATAGTCATATTATGTACGTATAGAAACCCATATTATTTTATTATATATTTTTCTTTTTATTACAATAAGGACATCATAGTGAGTTCTTAAAAATTACTAAGTAGGTAGGTTATGTTATCTATGAATTTTATTTCAGGGGATATTATATAACATCTGTTATGTAAAATCTCCAAAAAGATTGACATAGGAAAAAAAATAATAAGCTAGACTACAATGTGTGCACCTGATTTGGATCCTGATCAAAGAAAAAAAAACTAAAAGTGTTTGACATTGAAAAACTAGAAATTTGCACAAATTATTGATATTAAGGAATGAATGGACTGTGGTATGATAATAGTGTTATAGTTCCTCAGCTATTATTCTGCTGTATTTCTTTTCTTTTTTTTTTTTTTTTTTGACAAGGTCTCCTCACTCCATCACCAGGCTGGAGTGCAGTGCTGCGATCATAGCCCACTGTAGCCCTAACCTCCCTGGCTCTGGTGATCCTCCCACCTCTGCCACCTGAGTTGCTGGGACTACAGGCATGCCCCATCACGCCTGGCTAACTTTTGTATTTTCTGTAGAGACAGTGTTTCATCATGTTGCCCAGGCTGATCTCAACCTCCTGGGCTCAAGTGATCTGCCCACCTCAACCTCCCAAAGTGCTAGAATTACAGGCATGAGACACTGCACCCAGCCTGTTGCTGTATTTATTTTCTATGTGTGTGCCTTAGCTTCCAGTATGAATATGTTTAAGAATAAGTAGCTTCATTTGAAAATCTAAAACATAGGAAACCACTGCCTTTAAACATTAAAATCAGATATATCTTAAAAATAATGTAGATGGAGATTCATAGTATTACCATATTTAAACCAGACTGCTTTTTAACACAAGATGTCAACAATTATTTCAAAGAAAGTGATGAAATTCTCAAAAACATAACCAAACAAAATTAATTTGAATTTATATGAATTTTAAAGGATAATGAGCAATTTAGGAGAAAAGGGTGCTTTATATAGTCAGAGAGACAAGACTAAGGTAACTTTAAAACATTTGGTAGTTTACCACAGTTCACAATTTTTTTAAGGTTCTATTGTCCTGGGTATTGCAATAGCTTTTATAAAAAGTGAAAAACTTCAAACCATTCTCTCCACAAGTAAAGAACAATTTAAGTTATTTTCAATTATTTTAACACTTTTAGTCTAAAGCAAAGTCAGCTTAATTCTTTCTATTAAAAGAAAGCAAGGAGAAACAGAAAATATCATCTTTGCATAACTTTGAACAAATTCTACTTTAAGTTCCTGCATATATACTAGAATATATATTTTTAAAACATATGCAAAATTATGTATATCACTTTAACATATAATGTAGATGGAACTGTACTTTTCATTACCATTTTACAATCTCTCCACTGGTCAAACATCTCTAATTCAACTTGACCACTCCATATTTTGCATTTATTTCACAATAGTTCTTTAACTAATTATGATTAAATTTCCTCTAGCATTTAAACTGCTTTCGCGATTCACTAAGCTTTCCTATCATATGACAATTTGGTCTATGATAAATGTTTCCAAACAAAACAATTTGAGGGGATGAATTAACATTTTGTAGGTATCTAAGGGTTTCAGATCTATAGGAACACATAAAAAAAGTCTGCTGTTCAAAGAAACACTAGTGAAATGCACGTAACGAGGCTAACCATTGCTGAGTAAATATGAACAAAATAACATTATTTCTGGTAAAATGTGATGTACTTATTAATGTCTATTATCAGGTACCACATGTTTTTATTAGCAATCCTTTGAGAACAAAACATCTCAGCACTGGGTCCGTGACAATAGTGGTCAGAGTAGGTTGTTTTGTTTTTGTTTTTGTTTTTTTGCCTAGGTCCAGACTCAGCAGAGGGGAGCATCAAACTCTAGGAGTCACTTCAAAATAGAAAAGGCTTTGTAGTCCTGGTGATACAAAGATGTGTGGCATCTTTGTCACTAATGAAAGACCTATCCTGAGAAGTAGAAACAACTCATCGCGCAGACACATACGCACACACACATCTTACCAGAAACCCAAAGGACACAAAAACTATAGCCCACCTTACCAGATACTAGAGAAGCTAGGTCTGATGGAGAGGACATACACATCTTTGAAACTATTTCCAGGATTCCTGTCATGTCACATCTACCTCTGCTAGAAAGGTAAGGTGGAAATATTAGGTATTTTGGAACCAATCAGAAATCAGTACTTAAACACCTGCTTAATAAATATACAGGTATATAGCACAAGTCATTCAACATTTATTTCTAAGTAAAAATCTCTCTAAGTCAAAGTTCCTTCATCTGTAAAATATGGATTAAGTCCAATCTTTCAGGGCTAAGATAGCCATTAAATGTAATGTAGGGAAAGCACCTAGCACAGGACACAGTATGTAGTAAGCACTTAATAAATACTATCTATTATTAGTTCTGTCTCTGAATATTGCCAACAGAATATAATTTCTTCCTCTAAAAAAGTTGGCATTTATATGTGCTTACCATATACCAGGCATTGTTTTAAGTATGCCACAACAGAAAAATGTGGTAAAAGGCAGAAACACATTTTAGATTGGTAATTGTAGGTAATACCAGCATCCCCATTTTATAAAAAGGAGAAAACTTGGGAAAGTTACTTAAACTCTCCCTAAGATCACACAAGCTAAGAAGTTAGAAAGGCGGATATAAACCCATGTATCTCGATTCCAAAATGCTTACCTGTACCATATTATATATTATGCCAATTTTTAAAGGGTAGAAAATTCAGAAGATTTTGTAAAAGGTCAAATCTGAAAATAATTGTGTACATATCTGAATGGTGTCCTTTACCCACTAAATTGTAAATCCAATCCAGTAGGGGAAAGGTTGACGTCAAATCTAATTTCACTTAACAGCGGTACAATCCCTGTTGAGCTGTTTAACTTCTCTGTGCTTCACCTATAAAAAGGCATTAATAACTCTCCCTTATCTCACTTTTAAAGATGACTAGTAATAATACAATGTAAAGTACATGATACCTTTCCAATATGGGTGAATGAGAAGAAGAACCAAGCTGTATTAAATAATGTTTGCAAAAATACTCCAAAAAATAAAAGCTGATGATTCTAAGTATTCAGCAATTCTAACTAAAAATACAACTCCTTTCTAACTAGCATATTTTCAGTATGTAAGTGGCTCCTGGCAAAGTATAGTACAAAAGCATTGTATTCTCCAAGGTCAAACAATTCCTTTCCAATGCTGTTTGCATTATTAGATTGATCAGCAAACCCTTCCTTCACATATTAAGAATAATCTTCAATAGGAGCACATTAAAATTATCACAAATCCCAAATAAACAGAATATGAATTAACAGGTTTTTACCATAAATAAACTCAAAGCATTATTTCTAGGGACACTGGAAAGAAAAATCATCTAACACAAATAATCCACAGAACTAACTACTCTGTGTGTGTCAATTCAACATCAAGCTGAAAAGGTCTGGTCTGACAGCTAGAAGGCAACAGATCAGGCTTCTGGATAAGGAAGCCTTGTTTCTTTGATTTAATGCAACATTGGTGCCAACAGAGACTGCCACAAAGCTCATTCTGGCACCAATATAAAGGGAAATGGGTAAGGAGCACCTAGCCCTGCCATATCATGCTAGCCCTGTACCACATCAAATTTGGTTTCTATGTTTAAGTTCCAGCAGGCCAGGAGGGAAACTAGCAACTGGACTACTACATGTCTGTTTTGAGCATCATGAGCAAAATCTCTACACTTTCTCTGTTATATGTATTTAATATCCCAATGGCCTGTTTTGAAAACCAAAATATAAATGATTTTCACAAAATTAAAATATCAATTTTCTAAAAATATATACTAAACTCCTATATACATATAAAAAACATACCAAAATTAAAACAAAAATTCACCTAATGTTGTTAAACTAATCATTCAGCAGTATTATTTAACGCCAGGATTTTAAAGGTTTTTACTAATAAATTACTTTGTTAAGTATAACTAACTTAGTAGAAAATAGATTATGATCCTTGGTAAACAAGTTGAAAAAAGTAAAATCCAGGATTTAAGCCAGGCTACCATTGATTTGTTGTAGTTATTACTTAAGAAAACATGTTGCAAGTCTGTTTTAAAAATAGTAGCTATATCTAGAACAAAATAAAAAGTTCAAATAAACACCAAAGCAATGATATTGGGTAACATTTTAAAAGGCAGCTAATTTAATAAGGTTTCTTCTTATCTACCACTGTATCTAAACAATATCCAATCTATCTACTTCCTAAGAACATTAATGTCAAGTAAACATGTAACAGCCATGTATGTTACACTTGATATTAGTTATGTAATAATATTTTTATCATGGCAAGCTATCATATATTGATGTCAGTGCAAGTTTTGGTTTATTAAATAAATCTTGGTTTTTAAAATAATTTTATGTTGTGGTAAAATAGCCAACAGATGAACAAAGAAAGCTAAAACAGTTATTACTGTACTTTAGTAAAATTTAAAATTCAATTAATTTATACAAACAGCAATGTACTTTTGTCTCTGAAATTGCAAGAGTAAGATAATGAAAACTTCCATTAGAATTAATGATTGTAATTAAAATTGAAATCAAACAATAAATACATCTGTAAAGTTCAGAAATTCTATCTTACAGAATAGGTGTTTGTAAGTCAAATCAGGGCACAATTGCAACCCACTGTTTTGCAGTACTAGCTAGAGCATTTAAGCCTGATGGTGTTTTAGAAAGAATTAACAAACTGGCATGCCTGGTAAGACCTTTACAATTTCACTTATACTAATTTGTATTTTAATGATTTTAAATTGGGAGGAGGCAGGCTTTATTAGAAAAATCTCGGTAATTTGCCTACTAGTGATTATCTAGCAGCATGTAATTCACAGAAAATCCACTTGAGGCACTTGTATTTAGCAAACTATGCTTTACAATAATTCTGGACATATGTTCTTAACAAGTGGCCTTCAAAAATTAGTAATGATAAACTTACATCTAGTTTTTAAAGCTTTCTGTTTTTCAAAATCAGAGGGAAGAATGAAAAATTACACAAGAAAATGTTGATTTAAGATGTACCTTTAACATCTTAATTGTATTCTTATTAATAAAAATGCAAATTGAACACTAAATATAATAAATAAGATAATGGTTTCATTAAGCTCAAGAGGTGTTTTTCCATTTTATCTTCCTAACTAACAAATAAAGGATATTCTCACAACAGAAAAATGCATTTTAAATTTTTATATGAGCTTTCTGTTTTTATTTTTATAAGACGAACCTAAGACAGTTTATCAATTTCACTCTATCATGCATTCTAAAATACAGAGAGTTCTTTTAAAAATACCAAAATGAAGAAACAATTAGAGAATTTGAATGAAGGGAAATAAATGCTTAGGAGAAGGAGTATGTTTTAATGTTTTAATAAGTATTTGCTTATCATGTCCTATTAAGTGACATTAGTAAATAATATTGATATCATATTTATATTACTTATGGCATAAATAAAAAAGTGTTATTAATTTACTGAAATTATTAATATTTTATAACAAAATGAGTTTAAACCATGATTTGTATCTTTGAATTGGCTAAAGCATTACAACTATGAGACATGGATAAATCAACCATACTTCCACTGTATTCTGGCACACAATATGCAAGTTGGCACCAAAGTATCCATTTGAGCATTATAAGGGACTTTACGTGCATTGTCATTTAGAAAAGCAGATTTGCTAACAGACCAGTAATCTGTGAATAAATTAATTTATTCTTTCCCTTGACAAATATTTTCTAAGTGCCCATTTTATACCAGGTGCTTTTTTACACATTGGTACAAGAAACAAATGGGGTCCCTGCCCTCATCTAGTGGGGGAGTTAGACATCAATCAAATAACCATCCAAATTAATATAAAAATAAAACTGGTGAATGGGACACGGGACATATACATCGTACTGGGACAGCACATAACTGAGGATTTGATGTGATTTAACAAATCTGAAAAGGCTTTCCTAAGGTGGATGAGAAAAAGCCTAAGACCTGAAGGATGAGTAGGACTTAACTAGGTGAAGAGGGATGAGGGAACATATTAAGTGCAAATGCCCAGTGGTGGGCAAACAGTAAGGATGGTGAGGCAGCCTATATACTTGGTGCTGGGCATGACGCTTACCTCATAGGCAATAACCAAACCTTCAAGGGTCTTATAGGCCATGTAAAGGACTTTGACCTTTATCCTAAAAATAATGAAAAGTCATTAAATTGTTTTCAACTGATAAGGGTAAGACGTGAGAGAATGAGATCGGATGAGATTCATTTTCAAGGAATTCATCATGACTGCAGGTGTATGGATCAAAAAATACAACACAATTAAGATGCTATAATTGACCTTGACTGAAAAAGTTCATTATTTTGTGCCTTGCAGTAACAGGAAAAAAAGAGAAACAGAGTACATTAATTTTACCTTTTCTAAACTCTACCACCACTTATACAACTTTTTCCACTGATGCATCTGTAATTGCTCAAAAGAGAGTACTCATAACCCTGGGAGGACTGGAGAATACAGCTTTAAACAGCCTGCTGCAAGCCTAAAATTCTCGTTAAGTCTCTGGTCTCATCTTTGAAATAATGCCAATTTTGCTTTCTACATCATGAATATAATATCCATGTTTGTTTTAATATAATGTTTAAAAATGCTTAGCAAAAAAAAAAAAAAAAAAACTCTTTGGCTTCTTTTGATCATTTGGCTTCCACAAACACAAAAATATACCATTTTAAGGAACACAGGCCTATGCTATTCTTGAAAACTGTGAATTCACTCAATGAATGTTATTCAACACAATGATTCCACATTGAAGACTATACTTGCTGTTCTTTAATCAGACACTAAATAATGAAAAAGCTATAAACAATTAAAAGTTTTTGACTCCACTTTTTTCAAATTACTCGATCCTCCCTTCCCCCTCCCCCCTTTTCTAAAATTAGTCCAAATGATCCATTCTTTTAGTACTCTTTATAGAAGCGAATAACTTTATTTTCCACAATAAGCCTTATGTGTGAGGTATTGCAGGGAAGACACATAGAAATCTAAAAGTCATTAAGAACAAAGTGAGGCCGGGTGCGGTGGCTCACACCTGTAATCCCAGCACTTTAGGAGGCCGAGGCGGGTGAATCACTTGAGGTCAGAAGTTCAAGACCAGCCTGGCCAAGATGGTGAAACCCCATGTCTACTAAAAAAAAATACAAAAATTAGCCAGGGGTTGTGGTGGGTGCCTGTAATCCCAGCTACTCGGGAGGCTGAAGCACGAGAATCACTTGAACCCAGGAGGCAGAGGTTGCAGTGAGCCAAGATCTTGCCACTGCACTCCAGCCTAGGTGACAGAGTTAGACTGTCTCAAAAGAAAAAAAAAAAAAGAAAAAACAAATTGAGCCCTAATCTAGGGTTGCTCTGTTTTAAACAAAAATGATAATTTATCATTGCTTTAAGAATAGTATTAATATTTCAAAGTCTATTTCCATTCTTCATATAAGAACTTGGATCAGTAAAATTCTAAATATCTAACAACATAATGTTAATGATTTAATGAATCTTCAAAATAATTCATTTTAACATTATTTTGAAATTATTCCTGAGAAACAGATTTAAAACAGCTGTACCAATTCAATACACATTCTTTGTGGGCTTATTTTTGGCAGCTAAAGTTTTATAATGTGGCATTTATTTAAACTCAGGACATGATGAGAGTTTTATTGTCTTTGTGAAATGCAGATTTGTTCTTGTACTTCTGTGCCACCTACTCATGATCCTCCCTCACTTTCCCTCTACTGCCCACCTCTCTTCTTCATCCAAACCTAAACACAAGCCCCCTCTAGTTAATAACCCCATCTCAACTCCAGAGTTTCTTACTGTGCTGCTACATTTAGTATACATACCTCTCAGATTATGCCTTATTAAATAAGTAGCTTAAGTAGTTGCTAGAATCCCACCCTCCCCACAGACCCCTTCCTGATTCAATAAAATTATCATCTTCTCTTTCCAATAGTGCTTATACACATAATGCAACCTTTAAAAAATTACCACGTGTGCTGGTTGGTACCTGTCTCTGTGTTGGCCTAAGTCTGTCAATGTAATTACCATCCCTTACGGAGGCTAATTTCCCCAAAGCAGAGAATAATTTAAAACAATCCATTAAAGCACCTTCCATGCAGAAGCACTAAGAAAATAATATCTATGGAGCAAATATATCCACATAAATATACTCCTTATTTCTAATCTGCACTAAATCCTGAGTGTCACCTTAAGGAGCAAATGTTAGTGACACTATAAGAACAATGGCATTTCTTGGGAACTAAATTCCCCATATGGAAAAGATACATTTCTTCTTTACATAAAATGACAAGAATCCCTGTTCCCCAAAAAAAGTCAAATCCAAAGTAGACGACTGTTGGTGCCAATTTAGTCACCTTTAAATTGAAAAAAAAAATACTCTAGTTTTTCAAAAGGAAGTGATACAACCAATTTGATTACTTAAGTTTATTTGTAGTTCCTACCAGAAAATTATTTCCAATTTCCCTCTCAAGACAGCTTAACTCAAAATTTTGACATTTTCCTTTATTTAATAAAGACAAATTTCAGCCTCAGCTCTCGTTCCTAGGAGAGGAAAAAAGAATTACTAAAGAACATTGTACCTGTCAAAACATCTTTGCCTTATCAGATATATTCTCCTTTACAGTATTTAACTGTTATACTGACTAGACTTTATATAATCACTACATTTTCCTCTATTATAGGGTTGTATACAAAACACTGGCTTTGGTTTTTATACCTAAAAGAATGTATTTTATTTTCTGTCCTCAAGATGGCTGAGTCATCAGGACAGAAATTAGAAGTCAGAGGATGCCTCTTGAAGAAATGATTTACAGTGAACAGGAAAGAATACAGCAGTTAATTGTGGAATGGGTTGAGAAAAGGCTATCTTAAAAATTTAGATTATTTTAGCAATCATAATAATACAAAATTGGCTGAAGCTAAATCACAGAGATGGTAAGAGAAGACCAGCAAAATGGGGTCTATTGGTTAACTCTGAAAAATCATAATCATTTTATTTGATCCAGAGAGATTAAAGATCACTGGAAGAATGTAATGTAGGGAGCTGAGTCCTGGAGAAATAACTGTCTTAGTCATGTGGATATTTTAAATGAGTTTCAGAGTTGGAAAAGATGTAAGAAAAAAAATTGGAATGACTGGGTGTGACATGGAATAGGAAAATTAATAATAAAGTTAATAGCGGGGGCCCTAAAGCATTCACAGGTTTTTGTTATATTTCAGTGGGCAAAAAAGTAGAGGTCTGAGGACTCAAACAACTGCAGATTATGAAATATTTCCAGGCCCTGCAAGTGAACAGATAGGAGCTGACAAATAATTTATTTTAGAGTAACAGACTGAGCAAAAAATTGGAACAATTATTGGCCTACTTTTCTGCCTATGGCTTTTTCTAATAACTCATTTGCCTTTATTTACCTTGAAGAGAGTTTATGTTTTAAAATACAAAAACTATAAGAGGATTGGATACAATTTCCAATTGAAGAAGGTTAGTTTCAAATGCTAAATTATAAGTATTTGATTTTCTCCAAAAATATTTTTTATAAAATTAATTTTAAAAATTAATTTGAAGATCTATAAGGTATCTCCAAATAGCCAGAAGTACTATCAGGATAATTTGGGATATAGCTACTTATTTTACTGACTCATAAGGGGTTCATGTATTTACTGGAAATAACATTGACACTGTGTCATATCCAATTTTTATTGTCAATAGAAAATTTGGTGAGTATCTGATTGCACAAATAATGAAGTTGGTGAGCAAAAGAATGTAAGGATTTTCTTATATCTTTACAAATAATAATATATAAATTTTATATTTCCATCTTCCTCAAATATTTTAATAAAAATTAATTGAAATGAGTATTTTAATATGTTAATAAAATATTTTAATAAAAATTAATCAAAATGAATCTATACATTGCATCAAAATTGCAATGTATAAATTGTTCCTCATAAATAATTTTGAATATATGCCACTAAAGCTTAATAATCTTGTCAGCTTTTTTTCCCCTTCATTTCCCTCTCTGGGACTGAATTTCTATACCACTTCTATAAATTGTCTAGAATCGTAAATATATGGCCATTCCTATTCTTATACACTTAGTGATTCTTCCTCTGTTTAGTGAAGAGAAAAATACCCTAGAAAGTACATAAAGAATGTACCTTACTAAACAGAGTTATAACTATTTATGATGGTGACCAGCTGAAAGCATATGCTATTTGCTTTCAATGTTAAGGATGATGAAACTGTCTCATTAAGAGCATCCTCTGAAGAACTCTGACAGTGTTGCAGTTGTTCAAGAGCCTTGTTCATTCTTTGGTACTGCCTTTACAACACTATATATTATACAACACTAAATGAGGTTTAGCCATCTCAAAGCTACAGCCTAAGTTAGCAGCTGACTTCTAAACATTACTGCATTACTGCAGGATGAAAAATATTTTTTAAATGTCCTTTGTTGAACTTTATTTGGGGAAAAGGGGAAAGAGAAAAATTAAGGTAACAGTGTAAGTTACAAGTTGAGGAAATGTTCGGTTCATCCAACTTTTTAAAAAATCTCATTTTCTGATAATATCTCAAATCAAATATATGTGAATATTAAGGAAATTTCAGCAGTAAGTAGTTTGGGACTTGAAATACACAGGTAATTACATCAGTCATTCTCTTCCAGTCATATGTGTACACAGATACACAAACTCTCTCGGCACCAATTGATCTTTTCAAATAGCTCTAAAATGCGTCACCAACAGGTATGAAAACAAGGTATTCAAGTTACATATAAAAAAATGTTTCAAATTACAGCTAATAATGTTAACATAACTTCAAAGAAGCTGCATTTTAGGCTAGAAAGATTTTTAAAGGACTGGTATACTGAACAACTAATAATGTGTGTCAGAATATGTGCAACATATATTGTACTTGCTTCAGTGGACCTAAACTATGCAGAGAGGGGAAACTGCAAGAATGTAACTGGGAGGGTGGGAGGTGGAGATTGAGTATGCAGCACTCACTACAGGCATCATGGGAATTTTTGAAAGGTAGTCTATGAAGGTAATCAGACTCCCATAGAGCCAAGATAGCTTGTCTTTTAATATTTCAGCAACAGACTCAAACTAAAGTAACCTTTTAGAGAAATTCAGAGAAAGGGTTTTTAACTAAGCATTGTTGATTCCTGCATATGCTCTGGCTCTTTCTTCCCTGACTGAGAAACAGAGAAGGTGGAGAGTGAGGAGAATTGGTGGGAATCTAAGATACTGGAATTTCAGTAGCAGATATATATAAAGAGAAAAAGCAGCAGAAAAGATAAGCCACTGCAGGACTTGGTCTTAGTCATCTTTATATCCCCTATGGCACCTTAGCACAACGCACTGCACATGGGGCGGGGGGGGGGGGGGGGGGGGGGGGGGCGGGCCAAAAAAAAAAATTTTGTTTTATTAAA
>CAUYLG010002924.1:0-26983 GCA_963573385.1 Cacajao melanocephalus
CTTGTTGGTGATGAAGTTTTTTCTGTTTCTTAGTTTTCCTTCTGCGGATGCCCCTTCCCCACAGAGCTAGGCCTTCCTGGGTTCAGCTGTGCTTACTGTGAAACTCTCAGTCCTCAGTGCTTCCAATTGCTGTTCTCCTTGTGGAGATGGGACCAGCCAAGCCCAACTCAAAGGGCACCCAGTCCCGTATACTCCGCACTGAGAAGTGCCACACTGGGTAGCCAGCAAAATAGCCACACCGGCCAAAACAGTCGTGCTGGCAACCCGTGTGGCTCCTCCGCTGGGTATCTCCCAGTTTGTGGGCATCAGAAATTAGTCTGAAATTGCGGCATCCACTCGCTCTCTGCGCTTTCACTGGGAGCTACAATCTTGAGCTGCTGCTAATTGGCCATCTTGGATCGCTCTTCTTCCATGCATATTTTTATAACTCCTTTTTTTCAACAAAACAGATGAAAAGAATGCTTATGTTGAAACAATCAAATACTATATATTGTGTGTTCTGGGTCAGAACCATTCAGAACTCAAATTTCTCCTCCATGTGTTTAAATAAAACTGAAGTTTTAGGTGAAGAAAAAAGTTTGATTGACAAATGTGAAGATAATATAAATTTCAATACTACAATTGTGATTGTTCATAGTGAAGCAGGGAATTTTACCACCTTGAATTATCTCCCACAACTCATTTTTTTTACAAACAATAAGCCAAAGTCACTAGGTGGTACAAAGCATTTCTTAAAGCTTGATGGCGCTAAAATATGTAAATGTGTTGGTGAGTAGATGAACTATGATTCCAATGTTATAGTCAAAATAGGAATGCTTGAACTACAGGACCATAGGTCACTGTTGTTTATTAAAAAGCAAGAGACTTTCCCTTTACCTAGTCCCAGATTCTGAGGAAAAATACTACCTAGTAAGAGTTTTAAAAAGATGCAATAGCATCTGTCCTATAATTCAGACATCTGTAAGATTTGCTAGCCTGAAGGTGACATTGTTTAATGGTGAAGAGCTGGTAACTCAAGCTATGGAAACCTATATTTGAATTTTGGCTCCACATTTTGTTGCATGACTTTGAAAAGCCTCAGTTTTCATATCTATAAAATACAATTATAATATCCAGTTCCTCAAAGATTGTTATGAATAAAAAGAAAGACTATAAAGCACATATAAAGTGCTTAAGAGAGTGTGCAGTACATAAGCTTAATAAACGGAAATTAGAAGTTTTCTATTACGACTTATTTCGGGTGTTGTAAATCTAATGGCCTGATATTTAGGACTTCCTCCTTCTGACAATCTCTGCCTCTGAAATTTGGCTCTTTATTTATTTACACTCTGCCTTTATCCACCAAAAACTGGAGATTCCCAAGGGTTAAGGCAGCCTCCTCCATCTGTGCAGACAGTCAGAGAGATCACTGCTCTGGCCCATAAAGACCCAGCTTGCTGAGTTCTATACCTTCTTTAGTCCAGGCCATCACAAGGAGATTTCCAGAATATTAAAGCTGGATTTTTCCACAGTGCCTAACTCTTCTTTGCTCAGGAGCAGATTCCTTGCTTTCAGCCTGGTTCCCCTTTCACTATAGCTTCCTGACTCTGATTTTCTAAATAACTTTCCCTTTTCCCACATTTACTGATATCACTCCTTAACACTACTAACTTTGTCAAATTCTCAGAAGAAATTTTCCTAATGACTTGGGTGCACAAGTTTCCAAATTACCCATGAAACAAACATATCTTTCTGGCAGAGGCCAAACTCTGATGGTCTAGGGGCCACACTGGTCCCAAAGATATATTAGAGGAGTGAGTAAACATTTTTTTGAGCACCAATGCCTTTATATCAGGCATGAATTTTCCAATTTATATTTTTGACAGATTCTCTACCAGTTTTATTACTTTACTCCCATGAGTTACCTGCCAGATCTCACTCGAGTTCATGACCTTGCTACAGCTTGGCTTCATCATCTGTGGGTTTTGTCAAGTGGAAAATATCAGGAACATACAAGCTTCTAATCCATCACCATTAGATTTGCTCAACCAGAGGTTCCAGAATTACCACTCTGCCTCTTTCTGTTGCCTAGGACTATGGGTTTATGTGGAACCATGGTCTCCGGTTCCATAGGCTTTGGGGTTTAGGTCTTTTATTTCCTTTTGACCATAGTAAAGGCACCTGTGAAATGATTTCTTCTGACCTTAACCTCAATCTCTCTCTCATTCTCTTGCTTTCTTCTCATTTCATATCCTCCTCTTCACAAACCAAACCGTAATTTCACAAAAGACCGAATATAACAGTGTGTAAAATCAGCCTCTGTCCTATCCACCAACGCTGAACACTTAACGAATTTCTATTAGTTTGTTGTTTGGTGGTTTCCTCTTCATCCTTACAAGATGATTACATATGGAACGCCTTTTAAAAATATGATTCAAGGTAAGGAACAAAAGGGCAATGAGGAGAAATGAACAATGCAAACGAATCCATTTGATTTCCTCTTTACCACTAAACACAAGACTTGGTCTCCTCTGAAAGATTTATGAGGTTTCCTACCATAAAGGAGGCTGGATTACAGCTATGCTTACTTTATAAAATGAAATTCTGCCATCATAGGCAAGGGTTCATGGCTGTAATTATTTCAGTGCTCTTCCCAGTCAATGTGTCTCGCACAGCTGAGCCAAACCCTCTCTCTCACAGGCAGGCAGGCCATTTCATAAGAAGTCTGAAAGCTCCTACAACTTTGTGTGACCTTGCATTGAATAACACTGGAAAATTGATTTGGCTCTAGTAATAAAAGACCGTCTGCATTATCTGCATTCTAATTATAATTAATATAAGCAGGATAACTGCTGTATTATTTACGATTAGAGCTATGGTGAGCACAGTGTAATAATAATCTGCTACATAATTTTTTATTGATCTGATGGCTTTATTGCAGAAAAAACAAAATGCTACACCACTGCATAACTAAAATTGCCTTTCTTGACATAAGTGTTTAGACAGAGGATTTCATTTAACATTTCTTTTATCTGATCAAATTCTCACAGTTTTAATATCATAACAAGTGTGATGCTATGGGATCTTTCAATTTTCCTCTTTGGAAAGAATTGAAGAACAGGCATAATTCATCCAGCCAGGTTTCCCATTCTTTACTCACCGAGTATCATTAATTCCCTGACACAACAGTTGTCATACATTTCATTAACAGGAATAGACAAAGGCTCAGAAAGAAGTGGCTTTCAGTCAAGGGAATACTATCTCTCATCCTAAATAAACTCTCCTTTTGAGCATAATGACTAGTTCAGTATAAAGGTAGTCATGAGTGTACTTTTCTTGAACAGAAAAAAAAAAGTTAAGCTTTCAAAATATTAGTGGAGGAACTCTTGGGGAGGGAAGAGATCTTTATGAACCTATCTGGCAGTCTTCACCATTCCCTACTGTGTCTTGGTGACAAAAGCTTGCTTCAGGTATATTATAATTTGAAAAATATTATATACAAAGGAATGAATAAAAACATTTGTAGGAAAGCAAACATAAGAATATATATGCTGAGGATTTCTAATTAGCAAAGGAACTAAAACCTGGCAATTATATTTTTCTCATGTCCAACTTTAATAAATAAAAGTTGAGTATATTAAATGATGCATTTATAAAAACAGTTTTGTTTATAATTGGTCAGATTTGCAAAACTTTATAAAATTAGAAATATATATGTTTTTATAGTTGGTTTAACCTAATTATGACGGCCTTTGAGAATCAAACCTTAAAATACTTAGCTGCTTCCACAATATTATCAAAGGGATTTTAATCCTACTGTACTATTTTGAAATGTATATTCAAATCAAATTTCACAGATTTACTGTATGTTTCCTGAATATTATCTCAGTTGACATTAGCATTAACAAACCACATAAGGTAGGAAAGACAAGTGTTATTTTTTGAAAGATGTAAAAACTGAGGATTGAACAGCTGGGAAGTGGCGAATTCACATGTAAGCATTTTGTGCCCTGACCTATGATCCTGAACTTTTAATAATACCATGCTCTTTAGTGATTTATTTGATTTGAATTAGGTAAATGGTGCACTAAGTCTCCATAAAACAAACTTGTTCTTTAGATACTTGCAGAAATATAAAAATTATGAAATAAACTCTCAAAGAGGAGTCAGGCTTAAGAGACCCCTTCTAAATGAACATAATAAACAACATCATCATCATCATCATCATCACGGCAACTGACATCTATGGAACCAGAATGTAATGACTACTCTCTCATTATAACCCAACATATGAATAAAGTAATGCGGGAGAAGCTAGACAAGTTGTCCAATGTCACACAGTAAGCTAGTGATAGATTAAGGTCCTGAACACTGAGGTGCATTAAAATCAGAGTTTGTGCTGTTGTTTCATATCCATCATCTCCTGTGGAGACTGGCTTACAATTATTTTAGTAAATAAATAAGCCCAAAATGTAATTTTCTTTCCTTTTTGTGGCTAAAAAGGCAGTAACAGAAGTATACAATGTGTTTTCCCAGAAAGAGTCATGCTCAGAGTTCTTATAGACATGCATATTATTTGAACATTTCAGAATTTTATGTGATAGGCATGCCAACATGAATGATTTAAAACTTATTACAGTGAGTGGCTGCTGACTATCATTTTGAAGATTATAACTCTGTAGACTTCATTTTCAATTTAATGATTTGTTTACTAGGAAATTTATCTTTCTTGGGTGCCATTATAAAACGTGGGGCTTTTTTGACAAAAAAAAAATATGAGACTTGATTGTTAATATATTAATTTTAGACAAAGTATATAAGTAAGCATGATTGGTTAAAAAAATGTGTGCTATTTGAAAAAAGCAGAAATATGAAAAAATATATATATTTAAGTTCTTCCCTGGCACAACTTTTCATCTTCCAATCTCTTGTTAACTTCTCTCCCTTAGTTGTTCTGTGAAATAGTCGCTGGAATGAAATAAATCTAGGACTAACAGTCAAGGTTTCATTCCAAGTAAAGAGTTTCAGCAATTTCCTCCTGTGTTAATTTCATTAACTGGATGACAGCAATCAGAATTAGAATAACTCTCTTTGCTGCAGTAGAGCAGATTAACTCCACAGCAGGTTTTCCTGATGTAGTTTAGCCAGACCAGTTTGGTAACAAGAAAACGGATGTCCATGATTCACTGTGCTAATCTGCTTCTTCTCAAAGGACATGGCTTAGGTCGAGCAAATATAGTCACAAATAATTCCACAGTACATGTCCCTAATTTTTATACTTTATTCAAAATGTGATTTTAAAAGTTTAGTAATCTGCTATTAACAATATTAGTAAAATTTTTCTAGAAATTCTAGCCATTGTAATAAGGTAGGAAACAACAACAATAATTGTAAAGTCAAAAGAAAGATGATCAAAAAGTCACTATTTAAAATTACCAATAATTAGAGACACATTCATATTAGATTTTAAAAAATCAATGGCACTCTTACATAGCATTACCAGAAAAAAATATAATTGCTACAAAATTGTATTCACAATTATAGTAAAGCTGCTGACTAAATGGGAATACTTTATAAGGAATATATATAACCAGTACAAAAAAAGGTATTGATCTGAATTTAATAATGCAAAGAAAGACTGAAAACAGAGAAAAATGCTGAATGCCAATTTATAATTGCCAATATAATTTATAAATGCCAATATATTATTTATAAATGTAATACAGTGTTAAAATCCTATCAAGTATTTTTTCATTGAACCAAAGAATATTATTTATCTTATCTAGTAGAATAGACAAAAATAAAATAATTTGAAAAGGAGTCATGCAACATAACATGTTAAAACATGCTACTAAGGTATAAAATCAAAGGCCATGCTACAGTAATAAGAAATAACAAATGTATAGATAAAACCAACTATTACAACATCTAGAATGTGTGAGAATTTACTTATTTGATGAAACAAATCAGTTTTGGGAACATTTCATTCTACTGAAAAGTAAAAATTATTTAATATTGCAGTTAAAGCCATTTACTACCATACATATAAGATGGAATGTAGGTCAAAATCAGTTAGAGGGGCATAACATAGTAACTAAGAGTTGACTGCTTTGCTTTCAATTCTGTACTCTTTGTGCAAGTTACTTAGTTTCTCTGGGCTTCAGTTTTGCCAACTATTAAAAAGAGATAATGAGAGTAACCACTGCTGTAACATTATTGAAAGGACTAAATAAGTGAACATGTAAAGTGCTTAGAAAATTGTCACACAGTCAAGTCCCCAAAAGTGTTGGCAACTATTATACTTACTTGTTGTATTTATTGTTACTGCTTATTAAATATAGTAATTAAAAATAAAAATGTTAAAAGAAAAAAAAACAAAATATCCATTTATTTAATGTACAAATGAATGGTCTTTCCAAGATTTACAGGAAGCAAATACATCACAAAATGGAAAAATTCATAAATTTGACAACTTTTCAAAAGTAAAAGTTTAAAAGTGTTTGACTTTTCAAAAGAAAAATTTTCAGTAATCAAAAATGAAAATTTCAGTAAACAAATGAAAAATGAAAAATTATTTTTTACTCTGACAATGTAGAGATAAAAATTCTAAGAAATGAAACTAAAAGAACAAATGATATATTGCAGAATAATTATCAGTTTAAATTGATGTATTTATAGCTAAAAGATTATATACAAAAAAGGGAAATACAAAATAAATAATAATTTTTTATTTAGCCATAAAATGGAAGACAATTTGAAGAGCTCAACGTTTTAACATACTTAAATATTGAAGGTTCAAAATATTGGTAATATTTAAATCTCACGAGAGACAGAGAATCAAATAAATTACTTATGGTTGTTAAGAACAAATCCTGATATACTATAATATTGCATGGCAAAATATATGTATCAAGATTTTTAAAAATATTTATCTTTGAGCCACTATTTCCATTTCTAGCTCCCTGTTTTAAAGAGATGAACACATATGTGAAATGAAAATCTGGCATAAAAACAGTCAGCATAGCATTATTTCTATTAGAGTAATGCCAAACTGACAATATATCCAATATTAAAGTACGGCCAAGCAAATTTCAGCCTTTCCCTATATTAGTATATTATTCAGAAATAAAAAATGACTTTTACAAAAGTAGCCAGTTGCAACTAATCTAATCTAATATCAATACTCAGTTTATCACTGAAGTTCTATAAGAAATACAATCTCTAGCTAGCGTATTTGAAAATACTATAATACAAAGAGTTTTAAAGGTAGTCTCTATGGATCCAGTTTTTCTTCCAGTTTTTCTTAATTCTAAAAAAGGAAAGTCATTTAGAGAAAGCAAACAATATGTATCTTAGAAATATATACATATGCAATTAAGCTATTTTTAAGAGATGGGGTTAGGGTAATGTATAAAATATACAAGGTAGAGGTTTATTGTTGGGGAAGGAACAGTTCACTGTGAGGTGGATTGACAAGGATAAAGGCACACATACACAGAATGTCATTGTACAGTTTCAGCTCTTAATCTGAGTGTTGGATCCACGGATGTTCTTTGTGGTTTTGCTTCATAATCTACATATGTTGCAGTTATTCTCGTGCTTATCTCACATATAAAATAATGTTTTAAAAGGAATAAAAGATATCTCTCAGAAAGATATAAAAAAGAACAAAGTTCGAATCTTGCCTTTGTTAGAAATACGCTGTCATTCTTTGCTAATGTCATCACTGACTTCTCTGCACTTTCTCTATTTATCTGTTACATAGGCTTGCATGCTCTCAAAATTGTGATGAAAAAGAACTCAGGCAATTGGAAAGTGACTTTATGTAAAGTTATTTTTCACTATTCCTTCCCAGCAATTTAAGAAGTAGCTTGCTAGTTGGATGGGAATGGCAAGAAGAGGCAGATAAAGTTATCATACATGACATAGCCGTAGTCAGGGTTGCTTGCAAGACTTTTGCTTTTAGAGCTGAAGTCCCATATCCTTCAATAGAGAGGAGAATCATATTTGTAAATATTGCCCGAAGGAGCATAAGAGGATTATGGTTACTGACCCTGTCACATTTATCTAAAAAGTCTATCCTAAGCTGATGGATCTAAATATAAATACAATGATGGATTCAACCAGATTTTTACAGAGTAATCTGTATTTACACACACACACACACATATTGTCAGCTTAAAATAGAGACAAAGGAAAACAATAATTACTTCTGGTAATGTAGCAACATTATCATTATATACACACATCATTATATATGTGTATATATGTGTGTGTCTATATGCATATATATGTGTGTGTCTGTGTGTATATATGTTTGTTTTGCCGCAAATTAGACATTAAACCATGTTATTTTAAACGTAAATGCAGGTGTAGGTGAGCCCAGGCCATGAGGCAAAATTAAAATGTCCTGAGTAATAAGAACTAGAGTTATGAGAATTTTAGAGGAAATAAAGCCAGAATAAATTACAAAATATTATGTATATGTGTATTGAAGATTGTCTATATCAATGGGGAGTCCAATACTGTTTTTCATGAACTTATATTCACTAAATGTCTCCAAAGTTTTCTCAGTAATTAGTTATAACATTTGCTTGCAATAGGGCCATTTTAAGAATAAAATATGTACTAACATAGCTAGTTTATTACTTTTTACTCTATTCTATCACAATGAAACATTCCAAATATAGTCCTGAAGTTGAACAATGGGTATGTAAAAACAATGAAATATTTAAATAACTTGATATTTCATACTGGCAGGGGATCAATTATGTTTTCTATCAACTAGTTGACCAATTTACTCTTTTATTCAAAATTTTAAAAATATGTTATCTTCTAAACTCTGCTAGGTGTTTGAAATCTAAAAAATAACGTTAAAATATAATTATTATCCTGCTAGATCCAAATTTAATTGAGAAACTAAAGTAATCTCATCTCAATGTTGTGAGTAATGCCACAGCAATATTCTGTAATAAGAAAATGGACAATATATTCTTACTGAGTATTAAGTATATATAATTATTATTATATATATATAATATATAATATATATATTAAGTATATATAATTAAATATATGTGATGATTCATTCTTTATTAAAGTTAATAGGTTTGATTATTCAGAAAAGTTCTACATATTTTAAAACCTAATATTAATATAAATCCAGTTATTTTTATAACCCTGCCTTCCAACATGAACAGTTCTTTTTCTTTTTTTGTATTTTTTGAGACATTGTCTCATACTGTTGCTTAAGCTGGAGTGCAGTGGCACAATCTCAGCTCACTGCAACCTCCGCCTCCCAGGTTCAAGCAATTCTCCTGCCTCAGCCTCCTTGGTAGCTGGGATTACAGGTGCCCGCCACCATGCCCAGCTAATTTTTTGTATTTTTGGTAGAGATGGGATTTCACTATGTTGGCCAGGCTGGTCCTGAACTCCCGACCTTGTGATTCACCCGTCTTGACCTCCCAAAGTGCTGAGATTATAGGCGTGAGCCAACATGCCCAGCTCAATTCTTATAATTCTAAAAATGGGGGTACAAGAAAAGAAGATGTGGACAAAATGTATCCCTGCTTTTTTTTTTTTTTTTTTTTTTTCTCAAGAAAAGGATTCTTTTACTGGTGGAAGTACTTTTTTTCTGTTATAAGAAAATGCAGGTCAGCAAAACTGGCTTGCTGAAATGTCAGCTCAGTCATCTTTTCCATGTTTACTCCACACTGCTGCTTTGCAAGGTAGAAAAGGCTAATTTAGTAGATAGAGCTAAATTAGACCTCTTAAGTGACATTTCACTTTCATCCAAAATTAGGCCACCACATGTTTAAAAATCTTTTTTATTTTGAATAAATTAAAGAACAGCTTGTAAAGGCTGTTAAAGATCAGAATGGGTAGTGAAAGACAAGCACACCTGAGCTTTTTCCCAATTTGGCAACTGCCACCTAAGGTACGTGGAGCTGAGAAGAGCCAATGGCCTGTCTAGGGCTTGAAGCCCAAACTATGTAGCCTGTAAATTAAACTTTCTTGAGTCCTTCCTATGGGAGTTGTTTCAGTGATTCTCAAACTTTTTGGTCCCAGGGCCTCATTATATGCTTAAAAATTGAGGACTCCAAACAGCTTTGGTTTATGTAGCTTATGTTTACCAAAGAGCTTTGGTTTAAGCTTCAGTTTCATCCAGCAATATCATTCTACTGAGATGTATCACAATAGAAATCAAAGCTAAAAAATATATACGTATTTATCCATTTAAATATGAAATAGTAAACACATGGCATTTTAACACAAATAAAATGTTTTTATACAAATATCTTTCAAAACAAAAAAAAATATTGAGAGTTGGCACTGTCTTATATTTGGGCAAATTTCCTTAATGCCTGGCTTTGATAGAAGAGGGATAGATTCTCATAACTGTCTCTGCATTTAGTTTGCTGTCTTACGTTGTTTTGATTGAATTATATGTAGAAAATATGGCCTCGTACAGATGTGCAGTTAGAAAGAAGACAGTACTTTAATAGACTTTCAGATAATTTGGGAATTCTTTGATACTACACCAAAACTCAAAAAGTATTACCTTCCTAAAGGTGAATTGCTACTATTACTACTAATATCTTCAGATAAGTTTTCAGGTACTGGAAAGCTGTTAATAAGTTCATAGTGCTAGACACTGTGAATTTCAAAGATTCTAATTTTTGCTTGAAAGCTTTACTTTATCATTGGCTATAAGTACTGGCAGTTGTTTTCCTTGAAGCAATAGACTCATTTCACTTATTTTTGAGAAAATATCTGCCAAATACTCAGATCTAAATAACACAATTTTTCTGTCAGTCACTCTTTCAAGTAAAATTCATGTTCTATGAAAAAGTGGCTAATTCCACTTTTAACTCAGGCAGTCATACAAGTGTTTTTTTCTGGAGATGACCATAGTGCTTTAATATGAAACAAAAGTGCTTTGTAGATATTTCCCATTTTGTCACATGGAATATTAAAAAGGATGTACTCAAGTGTTTAGATTTAGTAGCAGCATTAAATTTTATTTTTCCATCAAGAGCATTCTTAAGTAATACTGCAATTTTGTTTGCTTGTTTTGACTTTGAGTGTCTGGTGGTAAAAAATACAGACTTCTAGAACAATTTGGTGCCACTACCTTGACTCATGTTAATGTTTTAGCAGTTTCACCCATCATTGCTTTTGCACTATCAGTGCAAATTCCAATACAATGGAAAAGGCAAATAACCTCTTAGTAATACTACGATAATATTTTACCCTATGGTTTTCTAGAAAATTCTTGGGACCCTCTAGTGTATGGACCACACTTTTAGAACTGCAGGTCTGTTTGAAGAACCACAGACAGAGCCAGCTCTGCATAGGCTACAGTCTTCAAAGTGATTTTCAAAGCATGGGAGTTTGAGGTGTGAGGCAAAGGATGGAAAGGAAGAATTGAACATCTATTAGAATCTTGCAGGTGGTGCTTTTGGGGAACACTCACACAAAAATCACTGTGGTAGGAAGCTATTCTTTGGAGCAGGGGTGTTATCAACAATTTTCACTCTCCTTTTAATTCAGACACTGAATTGCTGTTTGGTCTTCCTAGTACTTTCTTGATAATATCAGAAAAAGAGGTGTTTTATTAGTTTCCTCCTCTGCTAAAGAGAGCCAGAAACAATAGAGTTAACAGGAAGCTTTGTGAGACAGCAGTGGTCTCAACCATGGCTTGCCAAAAAGTCACCTACTCCCATTCCTGAAATGCAAATACATTTCAGAGATAGGTAGTTGAAACTAAAATCACCCTATAGATGCAAAGATTGATGATTCAAATAATATCAACTGCAAAGAATAATTAACAACAAATTCACTTAAGCATGTTCTTAATAATTATGATTCCTTATCTATGATTTAGGTTCATATTGCTGTGTTGTATACATTTACACATTTGTTTAAGGCAGCATTTGTTCACAATTGTAGACCATTTATTATGTGGCAATCATATACATACGAGTCCTTCCATTACTTACATTTAGTTATTTAATCCCTAAATAATGTTATAAGGTAGACATTTTGTTTGCTCTATTTTATAAAGAGAAAGTAAAGTAACAGAAGTTTCATAATTTATATTAGGCCTCACCTCTATTAAGTGGGGAGCCAGGATTAGAACCCAGGCTGCTTGGATACCAAGCAGTTTATAAACTTAAATACTATGCCAGAAGCAAAACAAAACCTAAAATTAGTTTTCTGCAGAACTTTCTTTCAGTATATTGTAGCATTTACAGGTTGTCTTGATTCTTTACAAAAATAAGTAAATCTTTAAACCATTCATGAACAGAAAATGTAATCATTTCACAGATTCCTCTCTGAAATTATGATTTTATCAAAACTCAGGCTATCTCAGAGAGAGGCTCTGAAATCCATGGCAGGGTTGGTTTAAGGTAAACACAAAATCCAACAATTATGATTGTATGTACCTATATAATAAGTAAGCTTATCTAAATAAGTTTTGCATTAACTGGATATTATGGTTTGAGTATGTCACCCAAAAGTTCATTTGTTGGAACCTTAATTTCTCAATACAGCAGTGTGTTCAAGTGGGGCCTAGTGAAAAGTGTTTGGGTCGTGGATGCACCACCCTCATGAAGGAATTAATGCCTTTCTTGGGGGAGCAGGTTAGTTATCATGAGAATGGATTGTTATAAAAAGCTAGTTGGCATTCTTTAGCTTCCTCTCTCACTATATGGTACCTTCCACCATGTTGTAAGGCAGCACAAGGCCCTCACCGGATGTTGGCATCAGGCTCTTGGACTTCCCAGCCTCCAGAACCATGACTCAAAATAAACTTCTTACTTTCATTAAATTTACATCTGTGGTTCTGCTACAGAAAGAGAAAATGAACAAAAACAGTGAATTTTTGCTCTTAATTGTCCTAATACTTCCTGGTACTTTTTTTTGCTTTGTGCTCTGCAAACTCAAGTCACTGAGAACTGCCATGAGATTAGTATTAGATGTTTTCAGTATTCAGCCTTTATGATCTTCCAAAACATAATTGATAAGGTCTCTGCCTATTACTAATCAGTTCCCTCTGAACTGACTTTTTAAAGAATAAAAACAATTTAAAGTATGTTATGCCAAAAATAAAATTCCAGCTTTCAAGTGAAAATGAGAATTTCAGAAAACTTGACAGTATACCTATACTTAGAATTTTATGATCAAATCAGTATAACAAAAGTGATTCTTTGATATCGTATAATGGATGTGTTAGCATTTGCAAGGTCTGCATAACTTAGTGAATCAATATTTTCAAAACAACCAATGCATGCTACCAGTATAAGAGAGACCAATGCATTGTAATGGAATGGAGTACAAAACGTCACTGATATGGTTTCAAAATATACCAACCTTCAAGATATTACTTGTTGATTTTCTCAATCATAAAGGAATATCCACAAATATCTTTAAAGGCTATTAAAATACTCCTCTCTTTTCCATTTATATGTTTGTGTAAGGCTAAATTTTCTTCACCTAATTCAAGCTAACGATCTGATTTTTACTGAGAATCCCCTCCCAGTGGACATGTATCAGAAATTTCAAGTGGGTAATATTTACTTAGACAACGGACTCCCAATTTCTGATCATTACCTTTGCCTTTCAAAAAATTGAAACACTGTTCCAGACCCCTGAAAAACAAACAAATCACAATGACAGAGCCCATCTTAGAGTGAACATTATATGGAATTAAATTTGAAATTTATTTTCACTTTTACCATACTTATTTTAACTTCTTGTGAAACTTTGGGAAAGTTACTTTATCTCTCTGTGCCTCAGATTTCTCTTGTGCAAAATGGGTCAATACCTACCCTATATGACTGAGGTATACATTCACTGAGAGGGTAAAAGCAAATGTGCTTTGTGAAGTGCAATATGCGTCATCAATGTTAAGTAATATCATCGTAATAGTAACCATTTTATAAGGTTGCAAAATAAATTAAGTGAGAAATTCCTGGGCTGTAAGCCCCATAAGAGCAGAAATGTTCATGGTTTCATCACTACTTTATATATAGAATGTGGAACAATGTCTGACACATGGTAGGAGCATGACAAACATTTGTTGAATCAATATGTGTAACAAGCAAAGTGATCTTTATATATAAGATGATCCTAGTGCTGTCTTAGGTCAATTCTATGAATATAATAAAAATTATTTTTATGTATTTACTATCCGCATCCCAATCACAAGTCATTTTTTCATTTAAAAGTGTTATAATTTTTGATGTCACTATTATTTTATTCTCCCTTCGTCCCCCGCCACTGAACTGTAAACTCCATGAGGCCAGGAACAGCATCTGAATAATTCTCCATTTCATTCCCAGTACCTAGTGCTGGAGATATTTATTGAATAAAGCCAATTAATTTAAAAGGATAAGAAAGCAGTACTTCTCATGGCAATAATATACTGAAGAGCAGGCTATCAGGCACCATGTCAGCAGCCTTAAATTAGCAACAACCCTGACAGGCAACAATGCATTACTTATCTGCATGCCACAAACACTGATGAAAGATAATAGAACATTCTTCCAGTGTTGTCTTTCACTGCAGGTGGAGTGCCGGAATTCAGGGGAATCTGTGTTATCATGCACACTCTTCTCTGAGGATGGAATCACAGGCACACCAAAAACTAGCCATCACTGCTAGGGATGGCATCAAAAGGGACAGCCCCAAAAGATTACACAGGGAAAAAGAGGTGGTCAAATACGAGCATTCCTTTTTAAGTGGATGCTTTAAATATATTAGAATATTGAGTAATCCTTTATCTAGTTGCTCTCCTCTGCTGGGGCCCAGAAACTTAATAAAAAATATTTTTAAAAAACATTTTTGAAAGGGTTGTGGTTGTGCTTGAACCAACTTTAGAATTACATATTAGGCCCAGTGTCATGGAGACAAAACAGAAATGCAATCTTTGGATACTGCAGCCGCTTCGTGCTTTTGCCAGCTTAGGCTGCTAAAGGAGAAAAAAAGAACTGCCAGAGCTAAGAAAATTTAATACCTTAGAGCTGATATATAAGGTATTATTTTGTCTTTTTGACAGGGTCCGGTGCTATTTTTACCCAACTTGATACAGGGGTTAGGTTAGGACTTTAGAAAGAAATGGTGATTTATTTTAAGTACTGTTTGTGTAATAGCAGCTCCCTCCCCACCCACTCCTGCCACATTATTCATTGTTCTTAATGTAAAAATGCCCCCTTCTCCTCTCCTTTTCCTTAAAATTACATACCAGTTCGTATTTCCATGATCATCCCCCACAACAAGCCCCTGACTGTGTGCTGGGATTCCTTCCTCCTGCATCAGTGGGTGTATTTGTCAGTCTCAGTTCCTCCGCATTCCTGAGCCCAGCCTCCCTGCCTCCTCCATCACGCGTGTTGTTTCTCATTTAAATGAACAGTTGGATTCTTTTATTTCTTACAAGTGCTGGATTCGCCTTATCGCCCTCATTCCTTTGGGGGTTGCCAATTGGTTTTATCCACGGATGTATCATTTCTTATGCTTCCTTTTTTTTTCTTACAGAGAATGAACCTCTCCGTCAACAAGCCTCTCCGGAGTGGAAGATTAAAAACCTAGACATCACCTACCTTGCAGCGCTACTCCCAACTGGGTTGTGTAAAACTCAATTAAACGTGTCCCCATTGAATACTGCATTACAGTACATTAAACAGAAAATTCTTCAAGCGTGATGACAAAGCTTGAAACCTTGCCTCAAAGCTGTTCTTTGCAGCTTTCTTTAACATTTCAGTCTTTATGGTGCAAGTCTCCCGTTGACACAACTTTAGTCCAGCCATGAAAAAAAAAAATAACAGAGCCCCACAGGGATTAAAAGAGAAAAGGGGGAAAAGTGAAGCTGGTCTTGGCACTTCCGTGGAGCCTTTATTGAAACTATACTCCCAACAGACACTTGGAGCTGAAAAGTATTCTAAAGGTCTGCATTCTAACAATTGAAAATATAATTGTCTTATTTTGGGCAGGTAAATTTTATAGATTTCCTCCTCTATCAAGAACATTATATTACCCAGAATACACATTAGAAAAACATATGAGTCCTTAGGGTAAGGGATTTACAGAGAGCCATATTCGCAGAAATTTTAAAAGTCCAATGAATATATTAGTCCCTTCAGAGTTACTTTCTTCACTGAACAAAACTGAAAAATGATTCCACATCCATGAAAAACCTCCAAATTCTTATTAAATAGAAACAATGTCTTTCTGTTTTGCCTCATTTTCTTTCACAATTTTTATTTATAATCTGGGTTGCCAAGAAGCAATCCTCCTCTTAACTCATGTAATTGGGTTTTCAAAGCTTATTAAGAAACTCACACAGGTTTACAAAATTTTGACTAAAACTCTTTTTGTCAAAATTACAGATATTTATTTTACCTCCAACCACATTGTTTTTGATATTTGAGGCATTTTTCTGCTTTTGAATTTTGGCAATTCAAAGCATAACGTGCTCCCCCCGCCGCCCTCTACCCCCACCTCGTGCACCTTTTATCTGGTCCCCAGCCCACCTGCTGGTGTTGGGAATTATATGGATAGATGGCTTCTTTAGACCATTAGGGTATAGTTAAGACGCTGTCTTCTGTTTTTTTTATTGATTGTCATTTATTTTGTGTCTGCAATATGATGCTTCCTATAGTATATTTAATCTGAAATGTGATATATTTGGTCTGAAATACTATGTAGTATTAGTAGGAGTTTATTAAGAGATACGTATGTTTAAAGGATAAACACAATACTGGTTATTCAAAGTTTCTACAATACTTTAATGTGGAGCTAGGGGGCATGGTGATACCAGAAGTTACATTTTCAGAATTAGCAAATTTAGCATAGTTATTAAAGAAGCGCTTGTTTGTCTGTACATATACGTATGTCTGTATATATATACATATTAATGTAGGCATCTTTATACATACGTATATGTGCAAATATGTGCTTTGAACCACTATCCTTGTTGTCAAAGACATTTTCTAACACATGTACAATACTTCATTTTTACCATTAATGTCTTTCTTTAATTCACTGGTGGGGCAGAGATACATTCTTCACCATCACTATTATATACCATGGTCTGCAGCATTTTTAGCATAGACAGAGAAAGTGCTGTCTATTCTGGGCTTGCATGACAAGACTGTAAGCTCTAATACTTAGAAAGGAAATGCAGCTGAGGTGGAGTTTGGCTGGGGTTCCAGCAAGGTTTTCCTCTCTGGAAAGCATACTTGAAGCATTGTTAGATGTTGTTAGAAACCAAACAATGAAAAAACAAGTGAAAAATATATCCTAAAGAGTACAGCCTCAGTCCTTTAAGCCCAAGATGACTTCTAAGTTTAATAAAAAATATACTTGACTAACAGTTTCCAGTTTATTTATTCAAGGCAGTTTTAAAAGATTGGCTGATTATTCACAAAACAAGTTATTAAAAAGAGCAACCTAAATAGTTCTGGAAAGTGTTTATCTTTCTTTTTCAAAGTCTTTGTTAACATCAAGATAAAACAAAAGACATTTTTTCCATTCCAAGGCAGTTAGGTTTCCTAACGAATGTCAGTGGTTACTTAACCTTTATGAAGACTTTCAAAAAAGAAATTTTAATGTGTGAAAAAACTATTATTTGTCCATAGTCTCTTTTTATTAGAACAGGGTGCTTTGGTAAGTAAATACCTATAATATACTTTAATTGCAAACTCATGTAGAACTATTACATAAATTATTTTCCTTGTCTAAAAAGATATAGTTTGTTCAAATAAAAAACATAATTCTATAAAATTATATTACTGCAAGGATTTGAATTTTGTGTCTGAGTTCTTCTATTCTTTAGAGTTTTAAATATATCTTGTGATTTAACTCCATATAAATATCTATACAGCCCTTTTCAAGAAAAAAAGAAACCTGGTTATAAACACCTAGTAATACTGTAATTATATTTGTTTTATGCCACCCCTCTCATGTTTATAGTAAAAATAATTTATTTGATTTTGTATTTTTTAATGAATTGCTCATCCTCTAATATCAGTGGACACTTTGGCTGGCCAGAAAACCCGCGCACTCCCTCATGTCTCTTGTGCTTCCGTTCCAACATTTCTGAACATTTGTTTCAACTAACAGATCAACCACATTAGTTCATCATACTTTCAGAGTTGAAGGTTAGGGCATAACAGCCAATTGCTGTTCACGGCATGATTTCTTGTTTCTCAGGATTTTATTATTTATTTGCTTTTTTTTCTTTTTAACGTATCAGCCATTTGGGTTCTGAGAAGTTTCTCAAAAATGTATTTCTCTGGCAATGGTTCATACGCTTCTATAAAATACCAATCAAAACATATTCTAAAATCGTTCTTACTGCTTTAACTAATTCATGTACAGAGTTACCAAAGCTATCTGATATTGTGTGGAAGTGTCAATTTACACAGTCCTCTAATTAAGTCTAAGTGTACCACATTCCTTTAAGATCCATCTCCTCTTGATATATTTTATTCCTGTTCTCAGAGCCCTGGTTACTGTTACCCATTATTTCTCCTTTAAATAATTGTTTTACCTCTTGGCCATTCATTTGTCTTTCTGGTTATTCCTTTCATAGCTTCAATTGCCTATTAACTGATATAATAATGCTGATATTTTTCATGGCTTTGGCTGTTTTCATCCAGGGATTTCAAAGTTCTTTTAAGATAGCTCTATTGCTTTGTGGGAAGCAATTAATAAGACAAAGAGAAATAAAGACCTGAAAAGTGAAGAAGTCCATGTATATTCACACACCAAGACCACTAGAAAATCTTTAAATTCATTCATCTTTGGATCACTTTGGTTAGACAGTCAAAAAGATAACAGATAGACTGAAGGTACAGGAAAATCTACTGATGCAGTCTGCTTTGATTTCTAAAGACTGAGTGGGGTCAATAAGATTCAAAGGTTACCAAAATAGAAAAGCAAAGGATTTTGACTTGTGTCCTTCCTTTTCTGGCAGAATTCAGTCAAAATATCCCGACTTCATGCCATAACTCACGCAGAGGCTTCCAGACTTTTTCAATAAGAACTGTTTTCCTCTTTCGAAGAATCCATTGCTGTGGATGTGAAGAAAATATCCCAAATTTCCACCAATTGGAAAAGGGATAAAACAATGGCACGATCATAGAGCGGAAGTACTGGTCAACAATGAAAAGAATAACGACTGATACACAAAACAACATGAATGAGCCTCCTACCTCTCAGTGTTTTTCAAAATAAATTATTTTTTGCTTAGGTTCACACCACTGTGGGCTAAATTGCTTCTATTAATTTGGTAGGCATGTAAAATTTTAATATGATTAAAAAATAAATGCATGGGTGGAAATGAACATCATTTTATTTGTAGGCAAGGCTGTGTCTTGGAAAACCTAGAGCCAAATCATGACTCTATCCTTCTCTAGCTTTATAGCATTGGCCAAAATATATTCTTAGTTTCCTCACCTATAATAATCATAGCAATATTTATAGAGTAGCTACAAGGAGATACTGCATACAAGATTTGCTTATAAAGTACATGCTCAACAAATGTTTTTCCTTTTTTGTCCTTTAGTTCAAATATTTTATGTGTCCTGTATAGAAGTCTAGACGTTGATCCGTATACAAGACTAGATGTTGAGCCCATGCATTTTTCCAATGCAGTTCTGTTTGGCATGACTGAAACCTCAGGAGGATGCAAAAGGAGGCTAGTACTATAATGCAAAGTCTCTGCAGAACAGAAAAGCATTAATAGCAAGAAAGCTATCAACTTATCTCACTCCTTAAACATAAATATATTAAATATAAATGTTTATCTATTTCATTGCTTCCTAAACCAATCTATTCTCTCAACTTTAGACTTAAGAAACTAGGGCAACAAAAAAGGGAAAGAGAGAAGAGAGAATCCAAAGCATGCATTTATTCATCTACCAAATATTTCTCGATTGCTTCCTATTATTAGTCAGGCATTGATTCCCAACTCTCTTTGTTCCTGGGACTACAATTCTAGAATCAAGTATTCTATATTCCAGAATCAGAATCTAGAATCATAATAGAAGCAAATGCTGTTTGTGGGATGTTCACTAGATAAAATTCTTTCAAAACTTTTCAATATTCTTTTCTAAAGTTCTGTTAGGATCTCAACAGAAGCAAACAAGATAATGGGCTCCTTCCTGCTTTTGAGAGCAGCTGAGATTCTTCTATTGACACAGCCTCTAAGATTGAACTGGAAAAAACAGAAGCAGGGAGTTCCCATTAAGAGTCATGGCCTTGCAGATTTACCCCTCCTCTCTGTCCCACAAAGCCAGAATTTTCTGACCTGTAGGGCACAGTTTGGGACTCATCTGTTTTCTTAAACATTTCCTGCCTAGGGACGTAAATACTGATGTGGTTGGTGGAGGGAGACAGTGACACAGATGAGATTTATTTACAACTGCATGAGGTAATTATAAAAATATACATTTAAACTCTGACAATAAGAGACATTGTATTGGCGTTATAGGACAGGATTTAATGAACAGAAATGTACTGGTAAGTTACAAAAGAAAAACCTCAATAACTTTTCACTAAAATTCAGTAGTTTTTTAGTGAAAAAACTAAATCAATAAGAAAACACAAGAGCAAATACTTTTAGGAACCAGGCGAGTTCATCACTTGCTTGTTTTCTCTTCTTAGTTAATTCTATGTAGAGGAGGCAAGGAGGGGTAGCTCTGTGTGTGTGTGTGTGTGTGTGTGTGTGTGTGTGTGTGTGTGTGTGTGTATAAATTTGACTTTTGAATCAGTTTACTATTTATTTTTGGCCCCTTAACCAAAAACATTAGTTCATGAGTACAGGAATTGTCTGTTTTGGTCATTCCAGTGTCTAAAAAATTGCCTGGCTTGTATTAGTAGGCCCACAATCAATGACTGTTGAATAAATGAAGGAATAAATTAATGCAAGACAGAAAAAAAATGAATGAATGAAAAGCAAATGTGGATTATTTGAGCTGTGCTATTTGTTAGCTTTAAGCCTTGAACAAGTTATTTAAGCTCCAGTAACCTCGATGGCCCTATCATAAAAGCAAGGATAATCATAATGCTTTTATAGGATATTTGTCAGTAAAGATTCAGTGTCCAGAACAGTGCTTTGTTTGTACTATGTACTGATTGTAGGTGAACTTCCTTCTTCCATAGACACTCTTCTGAACCCTACTGTGACTTAACTTGTCGTTATAGCAGAGATTTGTGTGAATTATGTAACTCTATGATAAAGTGTTTTAATGGTGACTCTTAAATAAGTTGAAATTGGTATAGAACGTTGGTTATAACAAAGCATTGTCTGTCATTCTAGAGTTTTCTAATGTTAAGACTCGGTGGAGTACAGTGGTTCGAACCTATAATCTCGGCACTTTGGGAGGCCGAGGTGGGTGGATCACAAGGTCCAGAGATCAAGACCATCCTGGCCAACATGGTGAAACCCCGTCTCTAATAAAAATAGAAAAATTAGCTGGGTGTGGCTGTGCATGCCTGTAGTCCCAGCTACTTGGGAGGCTGAGGCAGGATAATTGCCTGAACCCAGTAGGCAGAGGTTGCAGTGAGCCAAGATCCCAACACTGCACTCCAGTTTGGTGGCAGAGCAAGACTCTATCTTGGGAGGAAAAAATACTCAATGCAAGAAAATAAAGTCTAACTTTATAATTGAGATTTGATGAAATAAACATGTAATTAACAATTTCACGTTTGAATCTTAGAACCAGTGTAATAAGCCAACTCAGCAAGGAGAATTTTATGATTTTAAACAAATTCAAATTTTATTCCTGGGACTTTATTTATCAGCACCATGTAAATAAGTTGCAATTAAAATTAATAGTTTATTTGGGAATCTGTTTGAGTACTAAAACAGAGTTATTTGGCTTCATGCAGTTGAAAGCCAAAAATTCAAATAAATCTTATATCATAGAAGAGGCTATATCAGAGGACTTTATTTAATGGGGTAAAGAAAATATTTTCTGATTTTTCTTTTATTACTATGAGGCCAATCTGACACATTAGCTTTCTTTCTGTCATAAATATAGATGAACAGAATTTGACACGCATCACTACAAAATAGGTTATAGATAAGTTCCGGCATCTCTCCTTCCACACAGACCTTTTTATACTTGGTTCTGATGGAGCTGCTTGAATAGAATGACCAAGGTTTGATTTTAGGCTTCTAGGTCACGGTTTCACCTTGACAACAGTTCTTTCATTTCCAGCAGTAACATTTGCTAGGATCCCTAAGGTGCTTTCATTTTTGTAATAGTGCAAAAAAAAAAAAAAAAAAAGATAGAATAAAAAAAGAAAAATCTTAATTCGCATGCTGCAGGACTATCTCTGTGTCTCCAGCACAAAACTTCAAATCCAATCCAAGAACTGGATGTGTATTAGAAGTCTGCAGATTTAAACCTTGTCCACCATGATCAAACTGGATTTATGAAGCATCATAACTCTCCAGACACCATCCAGCAGCTTATTAATTTAATAGACTCCTGTCCATTCACTGATGTTCCTGCCCTGACAGTCTCTCAAGATAAAGCGAAAGCCTTTTGACAGGACAGAGAGCATATATATTTTCTTCTGTTTTCTTGTGGATGGGGTTGTCGACAACTTGAAATGTGTGGCTCAGTAAATTTGTTTTTTTCATTTTCTTTTTTTTCCCCTTTTACTTCACAGGAAGGATGACAGAGGCAAGCCTCCTGAGAGTTCCAGGGGTCAAGGGGCCTGTGTTTCCCCTAAGTACTTATTTAGCATTTTGTTTTCCAAAATAGCAATGAATTGATTTGAAGGCCTACAGGTGGGGACACTTTTAGGATGAAAAGAAACAGTATTACATTTAATGCCTAATATAAAATAAGAGGTGTTGGAGAGAAGAAAAACAGCAATAAATGCTCCTATTAAATAGAGTAGAACAGCACTTTCTTTTCTTTTCTATAATCCCATTTGTGGGAATGAGGAGGAGTGCCAAAATAAAAAATAAAAAAAAAGATAGCAGGCAAGCTGTTGTATAAAGACAAAACAGGAAGAACTTTTCAACATTCTTATATTTCCTTTATAATATGCTCATGCTCTGTGTTTTCTATTTGCCTCTAACATGCAGATAAATTCACAAGTCTCTGCCAGAGAGTCATGACACCATCATGTAGCAGGGTTAACTCTTTCTATCCCACAGTGTACTTTTTCCACTAAAATCACATCAGTAATCACAAGACCCTGGCTTCCCAGACTTGAACGTGCGCACAAATCACCTGGGATCTTGATGAAATGCAGATATGGATTTGGTAGGTCTGAATGGGGCCTGAGCTTTTACATTTCTAACAAGCCAATGTCATATTGCTGCTTGTCAGATAACATGTTAAGTAGTAAGACATTAGTCAAATTTTTAAAAAGGGGGATAATTTAGATATGGCCAAGCTATGTCATAGTATCAATGAAGGTAAAACATAACTTGAGCATATTACAAAAAAGTTAACAGATTCTCTACCTGGCATATAGTGGGAATTCAATTACCATTTCAGCGACTTGAAGAACACCCCACTTCCAAATTTTATACAATAGCCTGCTTTTTTTAAAAATCAGTTTGTTTTATTTCTGCATGTATATAAAAATGATTATCTTAATTTCTCTTGAGATAGTTAACTTAAAAAGTATAAAGTCATAGATAAAAGTAATGTGTTCATTTTCTTAAACTACATTTTCTACTTACTTCATCTTTGTTTATCATTTGTATCTCTAATCAAAATTCAAGAATATCTAAACTAAGCTATTGTTTCTCCTAAATTTCCTTCACAGACCACTTTATTTGCTTTCACAAAGTTAAGATCAAGCCATTCTGGATTTGATAGGTGAGAAAATTTGATTGAAAAACTTCACACTCAAACCACAGCAACACTGTAGAATTATTGCTCTTTTACTTAAGGCCTTATTCGCATAACACAATTAGTTCTGGAATTGAGACTCTAGAGTATTTACTACTTTATAGACATATATCTTTTTGGGGGGAGAGGTGAACAGAAATGTAATATATTACTCATTTGAGAAAATTAAGTATAGAATCTTAAATTCCTCATTATAAATATTTGATAAACATTCAGAAATGTTAAGGTTTTATAACATACCTCTGAAACACCCATTTCTTGAAAGACTACACAAACTAAAGGTAGGTGAACTCGAGACTAATCATTCCTGAAAATCTTTACTGACAATGGATACCGACAATGAAGATAAGGACTAGATTTATAAAGGAAAAACTGGCTTAATTTATTGTCATTGAATTTCAGTGGGAGGTAGCTAGAATACATAAATTAATAAATGGAAACAGCTTATCTATATGTATTTCCGATCCATTTCCTTGATTGGAATACTCCTTCTTGCAACACCGTGATAAACAATTTGGTTGACCCCACTGCTATCTGACAGTCTTCACAGGCCTCAGATGTCCTAATGAGAATACGTCTTCTCTGAAGTACTACTGTATGTCAGGCATATAAGGTTAACTTTTTCCTTTTAAAAATAGCCTTCAAAAACGGTTTGATTTATACATCAGTGGTAAAATGAAAAGCCTCCAATTTCAGGTATTATAGCAAAGAGTAGAGGTTTCTGACCGACTTTCCCCCAGTAAAGAGCTGAAGACAGATACTGTTACTATTTACCAGTAAAGTGGGTCCAAAAAGAACTGCCCAGTAATAGTGAGCCAATGTCTTGGCATGGCTGCTATGCAAAGATGCCAAACCAAACCCTATGGTTTGACAACATCTTTTGCAGCTATGCAGGTTTTAACTGTTTCAAATTCTTGTGTACACTGCCATGCTGACCGATGCATCATAATTATGTGCTATGTATAAATGCAACATTCCAAAGAAATCCTCTTCATCCAGATTCTCTAGCATTTTTAAAATCTCACTAAGGAATGTGACACTTTTCTAGACATGGGGGAATGGCATTGTGGGTACCGGAATTTCAAATGATTTCCACATGAGTAATTTCTGAAACTCAATCAAGAAACACCAGAGTTTACTCTGTTGAATGAGGCATAACAAATCTCATTACATAATAATTCAAAATTCAGTGGGTGTATACTGTGTGCTGGGTGTGGAGATACAGAGGTGAAAAACTGAATTGATGCCTCTGAGGTGTTCACATCCAGCTTGGTATAGTACCCAGTCTGGGGTGGATCTTTCTTCTTTTGGGGATAGGGTAAAGAAGGCCTTTTAGAGGCACTGACATACATTAAATCTTTAATGGTACCGGTTTAAAATGATAAAGATGGTGAGAAGGTTATCAGGCAAAGGAAATATGATGTACAAAGGTAGCTATAAGCAAGCAAGGGACAGATGGAAATTTTTTTTTCTTTTTTTTTTTGAGATGGAGTCTCACTCTGTCACCCAGGCTGTAGTGCAGTGGCATGACGTCAGCTCACTGCAACCTCCACTTTCTAGGTTCAAACAATTCTTCTTTCTCAGCCTCCTGAGTATCTTAGATTATAGGCACCTGCCACCACACTCAGCTAATTTTTGTGGAGAAATTTTAAACAACTGAGTATTGTTGGAGCATAGACTTTCTGGGTGAGATAAGTGACAAATGAGGCTCTCAGGCATTGGGTAGTTAAAACATGTAAATGACGTAGTCAAAGGAAAATACATAAATGAGGAGAAAGAAAACTAAAGAATGACAACATTTAGTGGATGGACAGTGATGAAGAGACTGTCACTCGGCATGGAAAGGGATGACTAGATCAAGCCCAGAGTGATGAAAACTTGGCAACAAGTAGACTGCAGGAGACCTGTAAGTGTCACTTCAGTGGAGTTTTGAAGACAAAAACTGAGCAAGAAAGAAGATGCTGGAATTGAAGAAGTCCCAGGAATGAGGGCCAGAAACTTTGCAGAAGCTTGCATAAGAAAAGAGCAGAGAGGGCTTCCTATTAAAGAAGTGAATGATTGTACTTTAGTGGTGAATTGACTGCATGCATTTATTTATACTCCCTTTTACTAAAATGACAGTAAAGAAGAAAAGAAGGTGAAAAGGGCAAAGAGACAGGGCAGAGTATACAATAGAAGTCAACAAAATATTGGAAGCTAGAAAATTGATGGAGTGATAAATGACATAGCAGAGCACAGAAAGCTGAAATCTAAATACTTGAAGAGCCTCAGGCCAACAAGAAGCAAGCAGATTTATTCTGCAGAATCCCAAAACAGATCAGAAAGTAAAGGCGCCTGGTACCTTGAGAGGGAGGATGAGCAGTGGAGCTAAAACTTGGACAGACATTCTGAGGAGGAAGCTCTTATCCTACAGGCCCAGCCTTTCCCTATAGAGCTAAGTTACATCCCCTTCCAACTCTGTTAAGAGATGGAGGTTTAATCTTAGGAAAAATGGAATATAGAGGCTTTAGATGCAGGGGCACAGGCTCAGCAAAGGCAGATGGTAACGTGACGTCTGAATTAGATGAATAAGGGATCATCTACAATCTCAACAGTGAGAGAAGGCTTCCCCAACACACACCATCAGGTCCCACTCTCCCTCAGAATGCTGGCTGCAAGGTTCATAAATCTGAGGAGACTATTACTCTCTGGAGAATTTAAGCATGCTGAGATCAAAGCATTTGGGGACCTCATTTGCTGATTGTCCTCAGCCTATGATCCTATGCAAAATTTTCCAGTTGATAAGCCCTGCCTGCCTACTCATGCTGCTTTCCCATGCAGCCTTTAGTATTGAGAAATAAAAAATGAAATCCTAAGTCTGCCAGCAGATTGAATGGACCTCCTCTTGGCCAAGGGGACCCTGTAGAAACCTTCATAACTGAGCTCCTGGCTATGACAGGATAGGAAGTGAGATATGCCTCATCATAACCCCCATCGCTAATTGTCATTAGGCTTTCTTCCCTAAGGGTTAAACAGAATGACTTGCTTGGGGGGGGGGGGGGGGGGGGGGGGGGCCCCGCGCCCCCGCCGCCCCCGCCGCGCCGCCCCGGCCGCGAGACGCCGCCCCCACGAGC
>CAUYLG010002925.1:0-142320 GCA_963573385.1 Cacajao melanocephalus
AGGTGGGGGAGGATGGAGGGTGGGAAGACTCAACCAGGAGGGAGGGAGGGGAGGATGGAGGGTGGGAAGACTCAACCAGGAGGGAGGTGGGGGAGGATGGAGGGTGGGAAGACTCAACCAGGAGGGAGGTGGGGGAGGATGGAGGGTGGGAGGACTCACCCAGGAGGGAGGTAGGGGAGGATGGAGGATGGGAGGACTCACCCAGGAGGGAGGTGGGGGAGGATGGAGGGTGGGGGACTCACCCAGGAGGGAGGTGGGAGAGGATGGAGGGTGGGAGGACTCACCCAGGAGGGAGGTGGGGGAGGATGGAGGGTGGGAACACTCACCCAGGAGGGAGGTGGAGGAGGATGGCGGGTGGGAGGACTCACTTAGGATGAGGGTAGAAGAGGATGGAAGGTGGGAGGATTCACCCAGGAGAAGGTGGATGGAAGGTAAAAGGACTCACTTAGGATGGAGGTAGGGGAAGATGGAGAATGGGAGGACTCACTTAGGATGGAGGTGGGGGATGATGGAGGATGGGAGGACTCACTTAGGATGGAGGTGGGGGAAGATGGAGAATGGGAGAACTCACTTAGGATGGAGGTGGGGGATGATGGAGAATGAGAAGACTCACTTAGGATGGGGGTAGAGGAGGACAGAGGGTGGGAGGCCCACCCAGGATGGGGTAAAGTAAGAAGGAAGAAGATGCCTCCCTAATAGGAAAAAGGACTAGTTATGAAGACTAGGTTGTGGGGCCTTGCCTCTTCCATCTTCTTTCCCTTCCCAAATCTCCTCAGAGCCCAGAGGTCTTCCCACTCCTCAGAGGGAAAGAGTCTAGTCTGGAAGCCCAAAGCTGCCCCATATAGGGCAGGGGAGAGGGATGGAGCAGTATAAAATCCCAAAGAGAGATGCGGGCTTGTCAGGCCAAGCCTAGAGCATGTGAGAGGAAGGCAGTCCCCCTGAGATAGTAGTGAGCCTAGGGAGGCTCCTGAGGAGGGATATCCCATAAAGATCCCTCCAGGGGAGGCAAGTGGCCCAGGATGACAGGAAAGGGCCAGCCGTTAATCCAAATGACCCAGCAGTTAATCCAGGCCCCATTGGTTGGCAACTTTAGGGCTGGCTGGTCTGGAAGCTCTATAGAGCTCTTGGCCTGCTAAGAAGAGGCAGGCAGGGAGGGAAAGTGAACACTACCTCCCAGCCTTCTCTAATAGAAGATAGGAAAGCCTGAGCAGACCACGATGGTAACTGCCTGTGTTACTTGGGTATTTGTTATTCTCTTTGCTCCTGTCTGTTTCCCCTCTGTCATCAGCAGCTGAATCCCCTAAAATGGCCAGGAGCCTTCTTGACTGGATAATAATCAAAGCTCCTAAAACATCCATGGGCTGCCTTTAGAGGTGGTGAGCTTCCTGTCCCTGGAGATATTCACACAGAAACTGGGCCACGATCCTGGTCAGCTCTCAAGGGTTACTGAGTCAGAAAGAGAGTCAGACCTCTGAGGTCCACCCCCCTTCTGAGACCCTCTGAGTCCATGAGAGTGTGTTTTAGGGGCAATGGCTGGGAAGAAGGCACCAGGCCTAAACATGAAATTGGTGAAGGCAGACATTCCCCATCCCATCCCCTGTCCTCACAGACCAGCATTTGAAGGACAAATGCATCTGTCTGCAGGACTGGCCCAGCAAGGACTCTGGTCCTGGAAGAGGTGCCATTGCCCTGTAGGACCACCATCTTGGGCAGAAGTGGGGGTTTCTGGTCAGTCTTGCTAAATGTACCAAGCAGGTTACACGCCTGGTATAAAGAAAAGCAGAAGCGTTTTAGCTCCAGGTCATCTAGGGGCAGTTTATAAGCCCACAGGGTTCTTTGCACACTGAAATACTAGACCCATCACATTTGTCTTTTAGCAAACACATCAGCATGAGGGCACAAACCTTCCACAAGCATCTAGCAACACGAGGAATCAGGGCAAACATCAGCATCATTGTCGTGCACAGACACAGGAGAATAAACAAACAGAAAGAAAAAAAGCTAGGAAAACTTACATTGCTCATGCAAAACCTACAATTAATACAAATTGTAGTAAAACTGGATACTTCCCATTTCCCCCAAATGCAGCCTGATAACCACTGTATTTGCTGTTAAATGGAGAGGATTTCTAGAAAATCATACTTGAGCTTGCTCTAAGGGAGAGCTTCCCAGTAATGAGGGCTGCCAGACAGTAGGACCTGTTGCTCACGGATGCTGTGCACTCCCTGTCCCTGGAATGCTCAAGTGGAGACCAGCCGTGATGGAGGGCTGGCTGGGTCCACTCCCCTCTCAGACCCACTCTGTCTTCACCCTGTTTCTGCCCCAGAAAGCTGACCAGCCTGGACCCCATCACAGGCCCTGACTCTTTCTGACTTCTGTGGGTCTGACCAATGGGGAGCCATGGAAGGGGACTGGAGAAAAGAGAGGTGCACATTTCCCAGGCTCCCTCCCTGCAGGACTTCCTTCCACAGAAGGCCACAGCTCCTCTCTGACCAGGCTGCATCACACAGTCCCTGTGACATCTGGTTTGTGGTCATCACTCTCTCCTCTCACCAATTGCTGCCTAAGGAGGGTCACAGCCAGGTAATACTTGTTACTAACCCCAAGGGACTGCACTAACCTATGTGCTTTCTCTACACCCTGCCCACACCTTCATAAATTGTCCCTGTACTGAAACCCCCACGGAACTATCCAAATGTGAGTGTGCCATCTGTTTCCTGCCAAGATCCTGACTAATAATACCTGTGATCCCTAATCAGACCAAAAAATTAAACGATATGATCTCTCTTCATTGTGCAGTTAGGTCAGAATTTCCAGGAAATGTGAGTAAGATTCACTTGGTTATCGGCTTCATTTTGTTACATTACTAAACTTGATGTTATCAGTTGTGTCCTGTGGCTTACAACTTCCCAAACCATTGCTCCCTATGCCCACATGTTCTACAGACAGAGAAACTGAGTCCTAGAACCTTACCCAAGATCACAAGCAAACCCAGATGGCCAGGAACTCCAGGACCCTACCCCAGGTGACTTCTCCAAGCAGAGCAAGCTAACGGGACTCTGCCACCCTTCCCTGTCCCCCTCCCACAACTGAGGCTGCCACTCCTTCTCTCCCCAGTCCCCTTCCCTCCCCAGTCCCTGGTGGGGGAGGCCCTTGGTGAGAATGATGAGGTTTTTATAGCACTTCATGGTAAGCACTTAATAACTCTCCAGGCTATAGATCTGTGACTTGCATGGGCTGGGGATAATTCACAGTAAAATATGACTTTTCATTTATCACACTGACGTGTAATAAATACTTCTCAGTGAAGCTTGAGCTCAAAAGGGGGGTAGGGTGAGCATCCATCAGATGAGGCTCTGTGTCTGAGTGTTGGGGTTCATGGCAGGCAGACTCAGGGGCTGAACAAACTTGAGCCTGGGGTGAGCAGAACCCTGGGTCCAGGGGCGTTCCCAACATAATGAGCCAAGACTGCCCCTCAGCTCTCCACCAGCTTTGCCACCATTTCTAAGAAATCAAGTCCCACCCCTGGAGCCAAACCCCCTGCGGACAGTGGGGCCTGCCTCCAAAAAGTCCAGGCAAATTTCCTCTTCCTCCCCTTCACATCTGGCTCCTTCTGACTGGTCTCAGAGAGCTTCCTATTCCTCCAACCTTTCCAGCCCCACAGACACTGTACTAATCGTCGGATATTTGGGTTGTTTTCAAACTTTCTGCGTATCCAATAACCACAACAGCTCCTATTCATTCAGCATTTGCCATGGATCAGAAGCATTTGCTCGGGTAATTCTCAAAACCACCCAAGGCATTATCGCCACCCCCAGCTCTCAGGAGAGGGCACTGACACTCAGCAGGTTGAGTGACTTGCCCATAATTATACTGTGGTGATGTGATGGGGTCAGACTCAACCCAATCACAAGTTGGTCAGATTTGGATTAAGTCTGATGCCACTACATCTTAATGGCTATGTGTCTTAGGTGAGGCTCCCCCAGAGACAGATCCTGAGACAGAATGAGTATAAGAAGTTTATTTAGGAGGTAACTCCAGGAAGCATCAGAAGGAGGGGAGGGCTATGAGACAGGGAAAAGAAGGAAGTCAATAAAGAACGTGCTATGACCAGGGAGGACAACTGAGGAACTCAGAGACAGGACAGAGCCGACTTCAGAGTTATCCACACAACAAGAGAGGGAGCTGGGGTACACACCCACTGGCTCCTGTCAGTCATAAGCAGAGGGCGTGAGATGGCTGTGCAGGTTCCAGTAGCCAGAAAACATCTTAGGGCAAAGAGTCTCAGGTTGCAAGCTGGCAGATTGCAACCACAGGGTCCTCATGCATGCAGATGGGGAGGACCAAAGGGACATGGGCAGGGCACTGGCAGCATCTGCCTCCCTGCTCGGACCTCCCAGACTGCTCTTGTCACTTGCCTGGACATATGCTGTGGTCTCCTAGCTGAGACCTGTTTTGGTCTTGCCCCATCTGATACATCCTCCAGCTCCAAACAGAAAACACATTCCACCTTAGCCCACACAGCAAAGAATAGACTGGGAAAGTGCCCCCTCCACTAGGAAAGACACCTCACTGATGCCTGCAGGTGCATCCCTGACCACACAAAGGCAGAGACCACCAGGCCTGGATTCTCTCTGAATCCTCACTCTGGGCCCAAGGAATGTCTAATGCACAGTAAGTGCTCAGTGAATCTTGCTGCATTTGAGATAAATCTTCCCAGGTACACTTTGCAGTGAGGGGAGTGCTTCTCTCCAAGGAGCACCCTGCTCTATGGCCCCAACTTACAAGGACAGGGGTGCTAAATGTTGGGTGCTGGCCCAATCCCCTCAGCCCCTGCGCCTGCCCCTATGAGCTCCAAAGGAGTGGAGAACCCTCACGACGACACAGAGGACCTGAGTGGTGGGCAGTTTCAACTAGAAGAACTGGTGGAGGACAGGGGCAACGGCAGGAGTGGCAAGAGCACTGTGCTGGGGGTTGGGAGGCCAGGGTGCTTGTCCCCACCAAACGACTTGCCTACAGTGTGAAGACTCAACGAGCACTTAGGGATGAGGACCACATCCCAGATGAAGGACACTGCACATGGGATGAAGGGAAGAGTTTTGCTCCCGCATCCCAATTCTGCAGCTAACTTGGGAGACGTGGCTACTTGGTCCTGGTCACCTCTACTTACGCTTCCTCATTAGGAATAACTACTGTAATAATTCTAAGAAATCCATATAGTATACTAACCCTCAGGGCATCTTATATGACATGAAGATCCCCTCCTCCAAGAAGCCTTCCCCAATAGCCCCTGTCTACCACTTCTAATGGAGAATGGACAATGCCCTCCTCGGTAGCTTGCTCTGTCCAGTGTAGGCTACTGCCCCAGCCCCTGGTGTATAGCTGCCCCTAGTTAACTGTGAGACCTCTGGAGACTGAGTCTTAATCTTGCCTTAACGTGTGCACATGCACACGTATGCATACATACACACACACTACACAGAGCCTGACTCAGAGTCAGGCTCACTACATGCTGGTCAAATGCATATCTAAGTGATTAACTAATGAATTGATTAATCAGTGGTGCCATAATCCTGACTCGAGACATCCTTTGGACCAGCAACTACACAAGGTTGCTTAACAAGAGCATATAAACTCAGTTAGTCAAGTCCTCAGCCCAGCGACTGACACGCTTGTTTCTCTCTTCGTCCTTACTGGCCTGATGAGTCCACAGTTACTTCCTACCATCTTGATCCAAAGACCCCGTACAAAGCTGATGTTCCCCTAAGCCCATGAAAGAAGAAACCTTGGAGGGTTGGGATGAATCCCTGGAAGAAGAGGCATATCCTGCTTCCCCCAAAACTCTTGAGACAAAAGCAATCTCCGCTCACCTTCCTGTAGTTACCTACACCAGGGGTGCCCCAGCTCCGGGCCACAGACCAGTACCAGTCCGTTACCTGTTAGTAACCAGTTGCACAGCAGGAGGTGAGCGACTGGCAAGCCAGCGAAGCTTCATCTGTATTTACAGCGGCTCCTCGTGGCTCGCGTCACCGCCTGAGCTCCACCTCCTGTCAGATCAGCAGTGGCATTAGATTCTCATAGAATTGCAAACCCTATTATGAACTGTACATGCGAGGGATCTAGGTTTCCTGCTCCTTATGAGAATCTAATGCCAGATGATCTGTCACTGTCTCCCATCACCCCAGATGGGACCGTCTAGTTGCAGGAAAACAAGCTCAGGGCTCCCACTGATTCTACATTATGGTGAGTTGTATAATTATTTCATTATATATTTCAATGTAACAATAATAGAAATAAAATGCACAATAAATGTAATATGCTTGAATCATCCCAAAACCATCCCCACCTCCACCCCCAGTCCATGGAAAAATTGTCTTCCACAAAACCAGTCCCTGGTGCCAAAAAGGCTGGGGACCGCTACTCTATACTCCCCCTCACTGCCCAGTTCCCAGGTCAGGAAATAGACAAGGCAAACCCCACCAGCAACATTATTCAATCTCCTGATTGAGAAATTCTCTCAGGTCCTGAGTAAGCTCCACAGCTCGCCATTCTTAGAGGGCAGGGTGCATGTGAACCCATTTCTCAGAAGGTGAAGCTGAATCTCCAAGAGGGACAATAGCTCTCCAAAAGCCACTCAGCAGGTGGATGAGAGAGCGAGAACCTGGGTCATGGGACTCCTTGCCCCTAACACAGCCAGATCAGATGGGAGCATCTACACACAAATGTGAATGGGGATTCGCCTCCAGCAGCCAGAGGTACTGCCCAACCCCTGCCTCCCACTCCAGATTTGAAGCAAAGAGCAATAAACAGTTGGTGGCATTTCTCGCCTGTCAGAGCGTATGTCTTGCTTATGGAGGATATATGGGTTTCTGAATAAGTAAGTACAATACTCAGCATCCAGGGCCCAAGGCTCCAAATAGCACAATGAAGCTGAGGCAGAAAATTTCCATCAGCAACCAAGGCAGAGAGAGTCTAAGACATTTGCTCCTCCCATCTGAGGACCAGGCAGAGCTTGGCTCCACTTGGGAGCGAGAACCCATCTGGAAGGGCCTTCCGAGATGATCTGAGCGCAGAACCTCACTTCCAAGCAAGAGAACTTGGAACTTGGAGGCCCAGAGAGGGGATTCACCAAGGGTCACTGCGAGCCTCGAGAGTGAGCCTGAAACCCTGGGACAATGGTAAAGGTTCCAGACACCGACCCAAATACCAGGCTGGATCCACTCTACTTCTTTTCAGTGGCATTGCCATGGCCAAGTCATTTTATTCCCCTGAGTCTCAATTTTTCCCTTCTGTCGAATGGGAACAATAAAACTTTACACATGTTAATAACCCCATCTATTCCATAGATGGGGGGAAAAAGATGATGAATGTGAAAGTTATTGGTGAATTTTAGGTAGGCTTGCAAGTTGAGAAGCTAGGTCCTCTTCCTCTGGGGCCCACTATCATGCTCTCCTTTCTCTCTCCTCTGCCTTTCGCTCCTCTTCTTCCTTTTCATCTTCCTCCCACCCCTGCTGCCACCAAGAAAGGACTGAAGGACACATTCAAGAAGCAGCAGAAAAACAAGTTCAAATTAGAATTAAACAAAGTGCCAACTTCGGAGGAGCAACGGAACTCCACAGAGAGGCGCAGCAGGTAACACAAGGAAAAACACAGGGTTAGAGGGCAGCAGACTCAGAGCTGGTCACATCTCAGGATGGTGAATACACATCATCACTAGCACGGACTCACAGCTACGTCCCAGCACCACGCTGAGCTCCTTACATACTGTCACATTCAGTATTTACAACAACTCTGTGAGATAAGGTAAAGTCTTTGGCTTATAGAATGAGAAAACTGAGGCTGAGAGAGGTTAAGCAACTCGGCTGAAGTCGCACAGCTAGTAAGTGGTAGAGCCAGGATTCAAACCAAGGGGTCTGTCTCCAAGCCTGCGTGCTGAAGCCCTCTGCCTTCCTGCCTCCTTAGAGCATTTCAGGAGGTCTCTCTGAACCTCAAGGACCCCATGCAGCTCAGAGACAGTGGAAGGGCCTGTGTGGGTATCCAAAGGTATAATTCACTGGAGGTGGTTCAAAAAAAAACAAAAATGAAAACCTCCTCCCACCTCTGCCCCTGTGGAGACACAGAAAAGAGTAAGGAAAGAAGAGGAAGAAAGAAATTGAGTAACTTTTGTGTTTTAGCCTCTCAGCCACATAAATCATCCTGGGGCCAGAGGACTAAAATAATCTGGAGGGAGGATTGGCATACATTTATCACGCCCCGCACATACTAAGTGTCCTCTACTGAAGTCCAGTCCACCACCAGAGCTAGGACACACATGGTCCTACCACCTTTGCCTTTGCCCTGGTAGTAAGGCCTCCACTCCAGGGGGCTTCTTTCTCTTCCCCCTACCCAAAGCTCACTAATAGACCCCCAGAAAATGGTGATCAGATAGAAATGTCAGGGACTAAGGCAGGACTCCCCTTGACCGGGAACTAAGTCACAAAGGCCATCAGACCAGCTTCCCACAGCCTCTATTCCCCCCCTCCACCCTCCCTGTTAGATCAGTCCACCCTGGAGCTGGGGCTGCCTAGAAAGACCTCGGGAAGTCAGAGAATCCAGCTGTCTCTCAGAGGAGCCAGGTAGGAATGGCCACAGCGATGTCCTCTTCCAACAACCCCATTTTACACAGAGACACGGAGGCCCAAAGCATGGAAAGCCTATCAGAGGTCCCAGAGTTCATTGAGAGCAAAGCCCAGGGGCTCCTGACCCAGTGCTCTCCTCTTTCACTAACCATCCCCAATCCTCCAGCATGGCTATGTCATTGTCCACCAGACCTCCCACTGCTTATGTGAGGCTGAGATGCCACAGGGCCTACCAGCTGCCAGCAGCTCCTCCACTCTGGGGCTGAACTGGGAAGGCACAGAGAGGCAGCCTGGTGCAAAGGAATCCCCCCAGAATTTCCACCCCAGGCAGGCCTTGCTTCAAATCCCAGCTTGGCCATTGTATTCATTATCCATTGCTATGTAACCATTATCCCCAAAATTTAGCAGCTTAAAACAATGCATGTATTATCTCACAGTGTCTGAGGGTCAGGAATTCGGGTCCTACTTAGCTGAGTCCTCTGCAAGCCATGGTTTCTCACAACGCTGTAATCAAGGAGTCAGCCCAGGGTCTGCAGTCTCATTTGATGGTTTGATTAGGGAAGAACCTAGTTCCAAGTTCATTCACGTGACTGTGGGCAGGATTTCGTTTCTTGCAGGCCGTCACAACGAGGGCCTCCATTCCTGACCACGTAGGCCTCCCCCGCATGGCAGCTTCCTTCATCAAAGAAAGCTGAGAGGGCAATAATGAGCCTGCTGGCAACACTGAAGTCACAATCTTCTGCAACCTAGTCACAAAAGTGACATCCTACCACCTCTGCCACACTCTGTTGGTTAGAATCTAGTCACTAGGTCCAGCCCACACTCAGAGACTGGGAATTACTCAAGGGCATGGACACCAACAGGCAGGAATTCTGGGGTCATTGGGGGACCGCCTTATAAGTTTGCCAACCACAGCCATCTCCAGCTGTGTATCCTTGGCCACACTCCCTAACCTTGCTGAGTGTCAGTTTTTTTCCTCTGTAACCATGGGGATGAAGACACTGTGTTCAGCGTCAGGCATGTAAAAGGTGCTCAAGAAATGGTGGTTATTATGCTTTCAAGTGGTATCAGTAGCCTGGGGGACTGGAATAGATATGCTGGGCTGATGAGCAGCCAGACACACACAGGGAGACAGAAGAACCTACACGCTTGTGAAGGAACAGAGGACAAGGTGCGTGGGCCTTCCCAGTCTTGGGGGAGAAAGATTTGCTTAAGAAGCAGACAATCATTTGCTTAGTGGGATTCCAGAGGCAGTGTCATAGGTAGCATTTGGGGAATAGAGTATGTGGGGATGCTGGCCCAGGAACCCTGGGAGTGAGCCACACGGAGTTCCCCTATATATCACTGGCTTCAGGAAGAAGCCTAGGACCACCCTACTCAGGGACACGGATTTGAAGTCCCAAGGAGAGGAGCCGGTCTTCTTCCACAGGGATCAGCTGCTGCAGAGCTGAGTCCAGCACAGGCTAGCTGGCTGATCATGCAGAACATTCCTAGGTCGGATGTTTGCAAGCCAGGTTTGCACCAAGCACTGGCTGCTCACACCACCGGCCGGTGCTTGGTGAAAGATGGTACCTATGGAGAGCAAGAACTTTCATGGAAAGCTCAGCTTCACCCTGTGAAAACAATGATCTGAATAAAACCATAGCCAGATGCTGTAGGCTATGATCCACGGAGAAGGAAAAGAACAGAGTCCTTGAGTATCCAAGCTGGAATGACCTTAGAGGACTAGAGACGGGATGCTGGGGATCTGCAAGCCTCCTGAAAATTACATGTGTGTGGCTGCACATTTGGCAGAGGGAGAAAAGCCCGTCCACCACCTACAAACAGATTAGGAACACAGATCCAGTTTGGCCCTCCCATATTCCAGAGAAAGAGACTGAGGCCCAGAGGGTACCAAGGACTCTCTCAGGCCATAGAGTTGCCTTGTAAGGGAGCTAGAGGGAGAACCTGGGCCTCCAGACTGCAGGCCAGCCCATTCCACCTTTCTTGGGGCAGACTTGAAGTCTGCCCTTCACCTGCAGAAGCACAGACTGCATTCTCCCAATAAAGCAGCCATGTCTCCAAACAATGCTAATTATTTTGCAAGGGAATCGCTGTAATGGGCCATGTGAAACTTACAGGATTTTTAATAAAATCTCACATGCTCTTAGGGCTCCAGCTCCCTCCATGTGCCCCACTTTGTTATTTCTCCTGATCCCATGAAGATATAGCATTTGTCACTGTTTCATTAGGAGCCACAGTACCCCATGTTATTTATGAGTTTGCTATTTATTGAAAATTGTATTTTTGAGGGGGATGAAGGGGGAGATGAAGTTTATCACAAAGAAGCCTTGGCAAGAAAATTTGTGACATTTCAAAGTATCCAAATCTCTGTTCCGGTAGACTGAATGAGTTCACAGTCACCAGATTTCAAAGCATTACTAGAAGTCCTGTTCCAGGTCGGGGTTCTTTGATGCCTTGATTGTCCTTAGGTAAAGATGAGGGTTTTATAATCTCCTCCTAGATTTGGCCTGCGTCCATCTTTTAAAAAAAAATGTCTGTTTTTATTCAAAGTCATATATGAACAAGGTTAAAAACAGTATCCCGTTAAACTACTTCTTACTCCCTGCTCTGTTCCCCCTAGACAGCCACATCTAACTTTTTAAAATGTCTTTTCTTATATTTACCTCCATTTTTCCAAATAATATGCTTCTACTGATACTGATATTTCTTGACTCATCAATTTTAGACACAATCTATTGACTTACTGCTAGAACAGACAAGGATTTATCTCACTCACCTCCATCCCTCCTGCCATATCTCTATTTTTAGTTCTATTGGTAACTTTTGTGATCTTCCATCCTCCACAGATGCACTTTATAGAGAGAATTTGTACATTGTACAAAGAGAATAGTCCTACCTCCATCCTTCCTTTCACTTCACCTCTCCTACTTCTACCTCCTAATGCTGTCTGTCATCTATACTTCTACTTGTACATTGTGAAAACTGATAATATTTACATCTATTCTGTAACCACGATAGTTCTTTCATATTGATTACAAGAGTTGAAAACCACTGAAAAGTATTTCTATTATTGTGCCTAGGTAAAGACTGTTCAATGCAGAACCAAGTAGGGTACTACAATCACAGTTTCATTTCAGGTACAAATGTTTATGTGTGTGTTTTTAAGTTTTGACTTGTCTTTCTTTATTCTTTAATTCCAATTGTCTTTGTCACTTCCTAATTTTTTTAAAGTCTTTATAAAGCCCAATTCTATTTTTTTTAAAACTTTATAAAACTCAATTCTATTGAGTTCCTCTTTTATTTAGGGACCACCACTACACCTGCCTGCTGGAGCCCTCAGTTCTCTTGCTTCACTCTGGACTAGTTGTTCTTTTTGCTTGTACACAGCTCTGCCCTGGAGCTCATCCTTGCTCTTCTGATTTCTACGTATAGCTTTTTGTATTCCCAGTCTTCTCCTAGTTGGTTTATTCTCTTACTTATTACAACACATCCTCAAGTTGCTTCTTTAAAAAGGATTTATGGGAGACAAAGTCTATGGGTTCTTGCAGTTTGAATAATGGTTTGGTGGGATATAGAAAGCTTAGGCTGAAAATCATTTCTTTCAGAATGTGAAGCTATCTGATGTTGCTGATGAGAGTCTGGTGCAGATCTGATTACTGTACCTCTGGAAGTGGCCTGACTTATTTCTTGGAAATCTTTAGAATATTCTCTTCTCCTGTGGCTCCTTTGACTCAAAATGATGTGTGAATTGGTGTGGACTCTTTGAATTAATTATGTTGAGTGCTCAAGAGGCCCTTTATTTCTTATTTTAAGTTGGAACATACATGTAGTTTTGTAGCTATTGTAACAAATTTTGTAACATATTATAAATTGCACAAAAACATATCAAGATATAAGCATTTCCAGGACCCCAATGAGTCCCTTTATGTCTCCTCCTAGTTGATAACTTTCCAAGAGTAGCCACTGTTCTGACCTCTATCACCATAGATTAGTTTTTCCTTTTTTGAGTTTCACCTAAATGGACTTTTACAATAAGTATTCTTTGGTTTGACTTCTTTTGCCTAACATTTCTCTGACACTCATGTTGTTCCATGTAGAGGTTTTTAGTTCTTTTTCATTACTGTATAATATTTTGTTGTGTGAATATGCCACAGTTTCTTTATACAAATGTTGATGGACATTTGGAATTGTCCCCAGTTTTTTAAAAACAATATTTAGAGGGCAAAATTGCAGGCTTCTTGCATGCATATATCATGTTGTTGTGAAGTTTGGGCTTTTAGTGTACCCATCACCCAAATAGTGAGCATCGTACCCAATAGGTAATTGTTCAGACCTCATCTCCCTCCCATCCCCCACCTTCTACTGTCTATCCAATGTCTGTTATGCCACCCTTATGTCCATGTGTACCCATTGTTTAGCTCCCCCTTGTAAGTGAGAACATGCACTATTTGACTTTCTGTTTCTGAGTTATTTCACGTAGTGGAATTGCCCCCAGTTTTGAGCTATTATAAACAGTGTTTCTACAACATTCTTGTACATGTCTTTTGGTGGAAATAAGTATTCATTTCACTTAAGCCTATAGCTATAGATAGAATGGTTGGATCACAGGGTAAGCATATATTTAGCTTTTGTGGATTCTGCCAAACAGCTTTTCAGAGTGATTGTACAAACCTAAATTACCACCAGCAATGTTTGAGAGTTTCAGTTGCTCCACATTCTTGCCAGTACTTTCAGACCTTTTATTTTTGCAATTCTAAGAGGGCTGTAATGGTATTTAATTGTGGCTTTAATTAGCATTTCCATGACGACTAATAATATCAAGCATTTTTTAATATGTTTATTGACCATTCTGTACTTCTTTTATTGACTTATGTTGTAAAGTGCCTATTCAAATCCTTTGCTTACTCTTAAAAGCAAACATTTCTTCCTTTATCAATGAATTTATGTGGTTTCCTTATACACTCTAGATATAATTCCTTTTTGGGGTGTATATGAATAGTGTGTGTGTGTGTGTGTGTGTGTGTGTGTACACATATACCCAAAAAAGGAATTTGATATATATCCTACATATATCAAATTCATAATACAAATCAAATACATATCAAGATATAAATGTTTTCAGGACCCCAATGCGTCCCTTCATGTCTCCTCCTAGTTGATAATTTTCCAAGAGTAGCCACTTGGGAAGTTAGCTTTTATATATATTAATCAAATATTTTTCCAGTTTTTGGCTTGCCTTTTTATTCTCTTAATATGGCCTCTTCCTGAAGAGGAATTCTTAATTTTAATAGGGTTAGCCAGATGTGGTGGCTCATGCCTGTAATCCCAGCGCTTTGGGAGGCTGAAGCAGGTGGATCACTTGAGGTCAGAAGTTTGAGACCAGCCTGACCAAGATGGTGAAACTGTCTCTACTCTCTACTAAAAATACAAAAATTAGCCAGGCATGGTGGCACACATCTGTAATCCCAGCTGCTCAAGAGGCTGAGGCAAGAGAATCACTTGAACCCAGGAGGCAGAGAAGCGGAGGTTGCAGTGAGCCAAGATCATGCCACTGCACTCCAGCTGGGTCAACAGGGCAAGACTCTATCTCAAAAATAATAATAATAATAAGGTCTTAGTTAATGATATTTTATTTTATGATTAGCAGTTTTTTAAATTCTGTTTAAGAAATATTTGCCCATCTCAAAGACATGAAGCAATTCTTCTGGTGGGAGAGGGGGTTCCTCTGGAAACTTTATTGCTTTACCTTTTGCATTTATGTATATGATGTCTGATTCATCCTGAATCAATTTTTGTGTATGGTATGATACCAGAACTAAGATTCGTTTCTTTTTCACATGGATATCCAATTGGCCCAGTCTTAACAGACCCTTTCAGTGTGTAGATTCAGGTTATTTCACTGTAGGAAGTTATTTGTATTTTTTTAAACAATCTTCACCCCTTTGTTTTCTCTGTTTTGGAATTCCTATTATTCTGATGTTAGAATTCCTGAAATATTCCTCTGGGTCTCTTTCCAACACACACACACACACACAAACACACACATACACACACACACACACACACACATATTCTCTCTCTCTCTCTCTCTCTCTCACACACACACACACACACACACACACATATGTCCTGTGTGAAAACAGGACCCTGAAATGCCTTCTCTGCACTAGATATTACTATGGGGAAATAAAGTAATCAAAGCAGTGTTATTCCCTCCTGTCCATGACTCTCCTGCCATGCCCACACTTATCACTGTGGCTGAAAAATGAGACTGGTGGGGAATGGCCGGGGGAGAGGGAAGGTGAATGATAGGAAGGACAGGCCCAAGAGCTGTGTCCCGGACCAGAAGTGTGAGAGAGAGTTAAAACCACTAAAATTTGCTATTTTGCACCAAAGCCTCCCACCTCAACCCCCAGCTCAGCCCTGTGTCTTCCCAATGCCTCCTGGGAGCAACATAATGTAAAATATCCTTTCCAAGTAGCTAATCTGCACTACAAAGGGAAGTTGAAGGGAGAAACTTAGGCTACAGGGAAGGATTCAAACTGAAAATGCTCAGGGGGGCCCAATAATAAAGACAATAATTCATCTCCTTACTGAGCAAACCTAGAACAAAGAGGAGAAAGTGCTGAGCTCCTACCTGAGTGCGATGGAGGGACAGGGAGCAGGGAAACGGGGACAGGTTCACAGGCAGGGCTTGAACCCCTGTGACTTTCTCTAGAGAAACTTAGAGGCCTGTAGTTTTAATAAACCCTGTTGTGGGGCCAAAACCAAACTTGGTCTTGGCTGGCTGAAGGCTCCCAAGAGGAGCTGTAAAGATTCCTGCCAACGGGTAAGCTGACCAGAGTCCTGGATTCAGTGGGAGTCTTCCTGCACCTGCAGGATTTTCCTGTCTAAAGAAAGGGGTGGGCACCAACGTTGCAGTAACAGTTACATGTCTGGAAGTGTGCTAGATACTCTGTTCCTTATCACATACAATCTCCAATGGCCCAGTGATAATGTTAATAATAAAATAATGAGCACTTACTGAGAGCTCATTATATACTAGCAGAGGCTATGCTTTATCTCATTGTCCCTCACAACAAAACTGAGAGGTAGAACCTATTAATAACCCCCACTTCTCTTTGGCAACAGCTTTGTGAAGATATAATTCACATACTGCAGAATTCACCCAGTGAAGTGCACGATTTGATGGTTTTTATTATATTCACAGAGCTGTGCAACTTATCATAATTTTAGAACATTTTCATCACCCCGAAAAAGAAACTCCCCTCCCCTTTAGTTATCACTTCACCCCAACCCTCCCATCCACCCAGTTCTAGACAACCACAAATCTACTGTCTCCATAGATTTTCCTACCCTGCACGTTTCACATAAGTGGAACTATACAATATCTTGTCTTCTGTGACTGACTTCTTTCACTCAGCATTAAGTTTTCAGGGTTCAGCCATGTCATATCATATATTAGTACTTCATGTTTTTTATGGCCAAATAATATTTCACTGTATGGATATACCACATTTTGCTTACCCATTTCATAGCTGATGGACATTTGAGTTTTTCTATCCTTTGACTATTGTGAATAAATGCTGCTATGAATGTTTGTACACATTTTCATATAGATGTATGTTTTTATTATTTTGTGGGTATATTCATAGGAGCAGAATTGCTGGGTCATATGGAAACTCTATGTTTAACTTTTGAGGAATTTCCAGACAAAGTGGCTGCACCATTTTATATTCTCAACAGTGCATGAGGATTCCAATTTCTCCGCATTCTCCCCAACATTTATTATCATCTATCTTTTCAATATAGTCATCCCACCAGATACGAAGTGGTATCTTATTGTGGTTTTGATTTGCATTTCCCTGAGGGGAATGTTATTGAGCATCTTTTCATTTGGGGTTATTGGCCAACTGTATGCCTTCTTTGAAGAAGTGTCTATTGAGATTCTTTGCCCTCTTTTTTTTCTTTTGAGACAAGGTCTCACTCTGTTGCCCATGCTGGAGTGCAATGGCACAGTATCAGCTCACTTCAACTTCCACCTACCAAGTTCCCAGTGATTCTTCTGCCTCAGCCTGCTGAGTAGCTGAGATTACAGGCACATGCCACCATGCCTGGCTAATTTTTGTATTTTTGGTAAAGACAGGGTTTTACCATGTTGACCAGGCTGGTCTTGAACTCCTGACCTCAGGTTATCGGCCTGCCTTGGCCTCCCAAAGTGCTGAGATTACAAGCATCCACCACCGTGCCCAGTCATTTGCCCATTTTTAAATTGAGTTGTCCTTTTATTATTGAGTTGCAAGAGTTCTTTATATATTCCAAATACAAGTTATATATCAGATATATGATTTAAAATATTTTCTCCCATTCCGTGGGTTATCTTTTCACCTCCTTGCTAGTATCTTACGAAGCACAAAAGTTTTAATTTTGATGAAGTCCAATGTATTTATTTTTTCTTTTGTTATTTGTAATAACCCCATTTTATATGTGGGGGAAAAAAGTGAGGCAGAGCAATTTGGCAACTTGCCTGAGAACACATAAGAGTAATGGACAGAGCCAACATTCAGACCCAGGTCTGCAGACCCCAAAGCTTCTTTTGAGAGTATGGAGAAGTCCCCATGAGCAAGAACTGTGTTTCCTGGGATCATGACTGAACTTCTCCTTACCAGGAGCCCCAAGCCCTGGGGGAATGTCCACCACTGCCCCTGTGCCTGGGGGTCAGGAATGGTCCCCATCAGGCCATAGCAATCAAATGGTGCTACCCTGTCCCAGAAAGGGCCTACTGCTCAGAAAGGACCACAAAGCACAACAAAGAAGCTCACCCTCCTGGAAAGTTCTGTATAGTGTGACCTACCCTATAGGGTAGGTGAGCAGGTAAAAGAAATCTCTCTGTCTATGGCCCATCAACTCACCAGAGGCCAGGAGCTCACACAAGAAATAATGTTGAGGTATTCTTACAAAGTTCTTCATGCTCCAGTTTAATACTTCCCATACATCACCTCATTTTTCTCAATAAATATTCATTCCTCAACAAATGTGTATCAGGTGCCCATTCAATGCAAAGCACTAAGCTGAGAAACAGTGGAAGATAAAGTGTTTCCATCATTAGATTACCCTAGGAAAGAGGAGAAACTAATGTCTCTGGGCAAGAGATGAGGAAATGTAGACACCAGAACACTTCACAAGCTGACCCAAGTGACAAAACCAGACGGTGGTGACCTAATAGAGCCTAGATCTCTGGGCTCTACATCCAGGCTCTGTTTATACCATGCTGAGCATCCTGTCAATGGGGTCAACGGGAACCTGGAACAGGGGCCCATCCTCAAGGTCATCCTTGCCTCTGTTTTCCCATCTCAGAATGGGACTCGTCCATTAGAGAAATATTACTCAAGCCCACAAAAGCAAAGAAGTGGTCTCACAGCAAAACTTCCTTCTGCCTGTTCTGCTGAGACAAAACAGTTGCTCCCCAGCTTCAGAAAGAAGCCACTGCCAGATGCTGACTTAGCAATTCAGCTTCCTGCCTTGGAAGATCAGGCCAAAGCTATCTTTTGATTATTATTATTTTATGACTAATTTTCCAGGCAAATCTTTATTTGTGCAAAAGACCATCCAGCCTTGAGCACATTCTTCTTGTCTTTGAATTTTATCTCTCTTTTTAATTAAAAAAAAAAAATCACATAAGGAGACACAAATTAGGTCACCATCAAAGACTGCTCTTCCCAAAGAGCAGTTCCACAGATATTAACCCTGGCACTGCCGCTCACTCAGGGGCTGACTATTTACATTGCTTCACCTCTCTAGGCTCAGTGTTTTTTCTCTACAATAAATGGTTTGGGCTCCCATCTCCCGAAAGCTCTATCCACCCCTAGCATTCTAAGGTCCCGATTTCTTGTCCTGAGTCACAAAGACACAACTCTATATACCTAGGGTAGCATGGTAGCCAGGTTGCCCAATGACCTTCAATGCAAACCAAAGGCACACTTTCCCTGTTCTTGAGGATGACAGGCCCATTTGTTGAGCACCTGTAATGTGTCAGAAACCTCATCTTTAATCTTCAATCACCATTTGATCAACCAGAGGAATTCTTTTTAAATATAAGTCAAAGCATATCATTTCTCTGCTCAAAACCCTTCAAGTCCTCCTTTTCACTTGGAGTCAAAACCAAAATCCTGACAACGCCCCACAGGCCCTATGTGACCTGCCATCTTACCAGCCCTCTCTTCTCCCACTATCCCCTACTCACTGCTCTGCAGCCATGCTGAGATCCTCACTGCACCACAGCACCCCAAGCATGTGCTCACCTCTGGAGCTCTGCTCTAGCTGTTCTCTCTACCTGGGATTCTCTTCCCCCAGACCAGTGGCTCTCAACCAAGGGACAGTGTTGCCACCAAGGAACATTTGATGTTCTTGGTTGTCACAACTGGAGAGAAGGTGCTACTGGCACCTAGTGGGTAGAGACCAGGGATGCTGCTAAACATCCTAAAATGCACAGAACAATCCACATCACAAAGAGTTATCCAAACAAGAACATCACTAGTGCCAAGGTGGATAAACCTTGGCCTAGATGGTCTCCTTGCTCACTTCCTTCAGGCATCTACTCTGCCCACTTGGTAGAAAATAAAAAGCTGCCTAACTCAGCAGTCCCTGTCTCCTACTGTCTTCTTTTTCTCCATAGAACTTAGCACCCTCTGACTCCAGTCATTTCTCTTTTCCAGCTAGCATGTAAGCAGGGGCTTTGTTTACTGCCATATTCCCCAGCACCTGAGAAAGACGCCAAACACATAAATCAATTCTCCCCATTTCATAAGTGGAAATTGCATCCCCACTTGAGCTAAGAGCCCTGCTCAAGGTCACTGTGGTGGATGCTGTGGTGTGATGCCTGGGTCTCCGCCTAAGGGCTGAGGTTCTTGCTTTCCTAGCTGCCAGGTCTGCTGATGACTGAGGGCTCACAGCTGAATCCCTCTTCAGGTATTGCCTTCAATCAAAAGCTGCCTCACCCAAGCGTATGCCCCTATCCTGGAAAACCCACCTCCAATGACTATTCTACAAGGATTACAAAGGTCCAGCCTCCTTTTCCCCAGTCTGGGACAATTTTCAAGAGCTATTCTAGCCCCAGAACTCCCCTATGGGACTGGCTGAGGCCTCTGCTGTGACTGCACTATGATTCAACTTCTCCCTCCACCCCATCCTGCTTCCCTCACTCCCTTACAGGTATTTTTCCTAAGTGCACACCCCGGTAAACCTCCTGCACACAAATTTAGTTCTCAGAATCTGTTTCTAGGAGAAACTGACCCATAGTACTCACAGAGCTTGAACATAGCAGAACCGGGATTCTAATCCTAATGTAATCTACTGGGACACCCTTACTCTTTCTGCTCTTCCATAATGCCTCTGATTTGACTTTGATTGATTGGTCATAGGTGGGCTAGGGTCTGGGGATCCCCAGGTGAATATGATGCAGTTTTGTCTTTAGGATATCCTATTCCTCTGGGAGAGGCAGTTCCCCAGCCAACCTATTGGTAGGAACGGGGTGCCAAGGACAGAGCAGACGCTGGAGGAACCCATGGACAGCCCCACTGGGATAGGCTATCTTGGGATCTAGACCACAGCAATACCCCTTCCAAAGGTCAATGACACACGTCCTCTGCTCCAGGCTCAGACCCTACAACCTCCAGAGAGGATCTCAGATAGCAGGGCCTACAGCAGCCACCGCTACATGAGTCCCTTGTGGTAAACATGGACCAAAAGCCACATAGGTGTCTGTTTTATGGAAAAGGATATAGAATTCCCAGTCCCTGGCTGGGTCCTACCAGGCTCAGCTTAGTTCTCATTACCTTGAAGGCCCAATATCCTCTTAAATGTCCTTCCTCCAGCTTCTCCTGAGGTTTGGCGCTGCTCTGATGACCGCCTTTATCCTTTCTTCAGTTTCTCTCCATTCTCTCATGTGGCTCCACCTGTTCCTGGGAGTCTCGAGAAACTCTCCAAACATATTCGCCCCGTCTCCTATGATTCCACCGCCCAGTCCCACCTCCCAGGCCGCTACCACACCTCTCAGATGCTCAACAAGTGTCAGAAAGGAGAAAGGGAGGTAGGAAGGAGGGAAGAGGAGGAGACAGAAAGGGAGGAAAAGGAAAGAGCAGTTGTTGAGGGAAATGGGAAGAAAAAACATCAAATGACAAACTCACTATAGGGATCCCCTATATTTATCATCTCAGGCCTGCAAAGCATCATTTAGTGTTTCTGCAAACACTCTCAACCTCCAAGGCAGCTCCCTTGCCTTCATTTCACAGCTGGAAACACTGAGGCTCACGAAAAAGGGAGAAAGCTTTCCTGAGTACACTTGGAAGCAGCAGCAAGTGATTCAGATCTTGGATATCCTAATTGCCTGGCAATCCTGAGGCCCTGGGTGTGAAGTACTAATGGGCAGATTCCACCCACACAATGATCAGAGGGCGGTGAACAGATGCTGGCAGGCAGATCAGAGACACAGCAGGAGCACGAGTCACTCCAGGCATTCTTCACGACTCCCGCTGGCTTCAGGTAAGGGCTGCTGGGCCTCAGGACAGACACAGTTTCTGGGGGAATCACAGACCTGGTGCCTTCAGGCTGTGCATTCTATATGCACTCCCTGCCGTCCAGTGCTGGCTTCAGAGGCTAAAGGGTTGAGGCCCAGCTCCAGCTTGGCCTCCTATTTGCTATGTAGCCTTGGCCAAGTCTCTTTCCTTTTCTGGCCTCCGTCTTCCTGCCTGTGAAATGTGAAGGCTGGATGCAATGGTTTCTGAGGGACCTCCAGAAGAGAGACCACCAGGATCCAAGGCCCACCAGGTGAGAGAACGGCTCCACTCAGTTCCCTCATGGGGTTGAACACAGGCCTCGAATAACCAGAGGCAGCTGGAGCCCCTCAGGGTACCTGGCCCACATCTTAGGCCCCTATCCATTTCCTCCAGGTCTGTGCCTCTGAGCTCCTGATTCTGGGGCTGGGCCCTGAACCTCTCACAGCTGGAGAAGAGGAGGAGAAAGATCAATACTTGCTAAGCACCTCTTCTGGGCTGGGTACAGAATTGTGGGCTTTTACACACATTTGTTGCTGGGATTCCCCCTATGAGTAGTCTTATCCCCACCTGAAAAATCTAAGGTTCGGGGAAGTTAAGTAACTTGCTCAACATCACACAGCTCTTGGCTGGCAAGGTCAGAGTTCCAGCCTGAAGTAGTAGATGGTTACCTCTGCATCGTCAGAGAAGTGATTTGCCATCAGAGCCCATCCCTTTCCTCTCCAAACCAGAGAAGAGCCCCTCTGCATTTTGGAAGAGGAAGACAGCATGTGGCCCTGAGAATCCAGATTTCAGGGCTCATGTGACAGATGGCCAGACACAGTGGAAGAAACCCAGACTCTGGGGGCAGCAGCCTTGAGGCTGGGTCCTGACTCTGCTACTTGCTAACTAGGTAAACTTGAACAAGTTGTAACCTCAGTTTTCTTATCTGGAATGAAAGGGTATTCATATCTGCTGCATGGAGTTGTTGCAGTAATTGAGCCTGACAATGGATGTAAAAATATCTGGCATAGAATACGTGTTGGTTAAATACAACCCTCCTTCCCTCGCTGCACAATCTAGCTTCTCTTAGGCTCAAGTTCTGATTCTCTTTCAGATTTTAAGCCCTGAGGGATGGACGTAGATACATTTACTCTAGCAAAATGTCTCTATCATAAAGACAAGCTCAAGAAAGTGGTTTTCTTCTTCTGCCCCTGCCCGTGGAGCCCCATCAAGGAGGCACGGTGCAGACAGTGGCCATGGCAGCGGAGCTGGCCACAGCAGGTGCTGCCTTCCTCCCCCAAGCCTGGGAACCTGCCATCTCTATGCATCCCCTTCAAGCTGAAAGCTGGCACACAGGCACCGCAAGCCAGATGTTTGAGTTTTGTTAAGAGCAGCTTAAATAAAGCCTTTAGAACAATAATTCTCAGCCATCAAAGGGACATTTCTCTTCTGGCTTCATCTCTTTGACACACGGGAGATTTTTAAAGAAGAAACAGGGGAGAAAAACAACTCCTCTACAAAGCAGGAACCTTTTTAAAAGCACAGAGATTTTGCCATCATGCTCTGGCCTTTCTGATATCTCCAATGAAAGAGGAAAGGAATTTTGGGGAAGAGCCAATTTTCCCCAGCTCTTGGCGCACACCTGCAGCTCCAGAAGTGTCTAGGGGAACCTGAACAGGTAGTGGCCATCTGACAAGCCCCCTAAGGCAGAGTTTAAAGAGACATACACTTGGATGACATTGACAAGTTGGGAAGTGTGCCTCTCTCTCTCCCTTCGACACCTCTTCTTCTCCCAATTGAGACTTTGCCAAGAGTGTACTTGAGGGAGGGACAAAGCCCACCCCTCCACCTTCATGCATGAGGGCATCTGGGAGAGGGACCTGTGACTGGATGCCCCTTGCAGTCTAGAGCTCTCCTTCCCAAGGAAGGTGATAGTAAAGAAAACACAGAAGGCAACACCACCCAGAAGGTTGTCACAGATGTGGTTATCACAGACATGGTTGCAAACATTTCCAAAAGCCAGGTACAAGACATCATAGTCCTGGTATAAATATCTACTACCAGATTCCTAGAGACTCTGCTGAGCCCAGTGTAGCTTTAAGAATAAACCCTGCCTGGTAAGAGCCATTGGAGGAAGCACCTGCTCAAAAGTGAAACAAGACTTTCAATAATGATCAAATGACTACCATCAGATCTGTCCTCCCTCAGATAACTATAAACTCTGGAAAAGATATTTTAAAGCTACCTAAAGGCACTGGTGAAACAAAAGCAGGCAAAAATGGAAGGGAATGATACTTGGAAGAACAGCAATGGGTGTATTTAATGTTTTTAAAGCTTTTCTCCTGAGGGCAGATCATAGTCAGTGTCACATAATATAGCTAAATTTATAGGAAACCCACAGTCTTAGTTGCTTGAAGAATCCGAGAAACTGTGGGTGAACACATCCACTGGAAAGTGATTTCAGAAATCCTATAAGGGAGGGAGTCACAGAGATTAAACCCCATTTTCAATGTAAAAACTGCCCAAATCTCTAGCTGTTCCTTCAACATACAGACATAGGGAAGATTCCAGCCCAGCTAAGATTAAAAGAACTGAACTGAGACTTTGGCTACTGAGCACCAGAGGAAAGACAGAGTTTGAAGTCTGAGTTCAGCCAATTTTTTTTAAAAAATCAACACTCTTCAGAGGAATATAATAGAACCCAGAGTCTCTCCAATCTATTATTCACAATGTTCAGGATATTATCCAAAATTACTAGACATACGAAGAAACAGGAAAATGTGACAATACTCAAGAGAAAAGGCAATCAATTGAGACCAATGGTGACAAGACATTGTGGCTTCAATGGAACAAAAGTGGGCCTGGAATAAGAAATTGCTTTGCAGGAGAAGCTCCAACTATGAGGTCAGATAGGCCTGGGTTTGTGTCCCACCTCCAATACTCACAGCTATGTGACCTTGACAGTTAGTTCCTTTACTTATCTGAGCCTCAGTTTCCTCATCTGCTAAAAGGAATCTGCCAAAAGAAAATAACACTGCTTTCCTTCCATGATTATTATAGAAACAAATGAAATAACAAATGTGAATGTACCTGGAACAACATTTGGCATATAGTAAAAGATCAATAACTATTTATGACTCAAAATAATGATTTTCAAATCAACAGTGCATCCCTATCTCTACCACAATAGTCTTAAAGCCCTCTGACATTCCATCTCCCTCATTTCTTTTTTTTTCTTTTTTTTTTTTGGAAACAGAGGCTTACTCTGTTGCCCAGGCTAGAGTGCAGTGGTGCTATCTCGGCTCACTGCAACCTCCACCTCCCAGATTCAAGCAATTCTCCTGCCTCAGCCTCCTGAGTAGCTGGGACTACAGGCATGTGCCACCACCCCTGGCTCATTTTTGTATGTCTAGTAGAGACGGGGTTTCACCATGTTGGCCAGGCTAGTCTCAAACTCCTGACCTCAGGTGATTCACCTGCCTTGGCCTCCCAAAGTACTGGGATTACAGGTGTGAGCCACTGCACCTGGCCCATCTCCTTCATTTCTTAAAATGGCAATGTTCTGCATCAAATGCCCTGAGTTCTAGAGAAATCTCTTTAATGCAACTTAAGGGACAGCCCCTCGCATCTGTACTTACTCATAATAATGCATGCATTAGGACCCATCTTCAGGAGGGCCCTAGAAGGGATTAAGAAAAGAGAAAGTAGCCAGGCCCCTACCTAGAAATCATTTTTGTTAAATGGCTGTCTGAACAAAGCCCTGTCTCCTCCAAACCCTGGAACCCGGAAGCCTCACTGCGACTGGAAGCATGTTGATGAGGAACTGAGGTACCACAATAGTCATAGAATCTACAGATGCTACTCAGGGTGGAAGGAGACTGAGAGGAGTTTGTCTAATCTCTTCCTTTCAGACATGGGGAAGCTAAAGCCCAGAAAGGAGTTGTAATTGTGGTAGATGCCATGGAAAATTAATAGAAGAATCCCTCACCTTCATACAACACCTTACAGGATACCATATCCTTTAAGCACATATCCATTTATAATTTTATTTCATCCTACACTCATACTATAGCTTTATTAGCTATGAGGAAGGGCTGATAGAAGGGAATGCTATTCCCATTTTTGAGATGAAGAAATTGAGATTCTAAAACATGATATGACTTGTTTCATGTCACCCTGACAAGCAATGTCTACTTGAAACTCATTCTAGGTCTCTGAATCCTTGATCCTCAGACATAGCCATTTCTATCAGACCATGTACCTGAGAATGCTCTTCTTGGAGTCCACCGCAGGCAGAGAAAACTGGACAGAAAGTAGGACGATCCCAGGAGGATCCACCTTGGGAGGTGGCAGGGACCAGACTCTACTGGTTAGTTATGAGGGCAAAGACAGTCAGACTCCCAAACCACGTGTTCTGGGCCCATAAAGCTCTGTGGTCTTGATCTTGGGGATGGCCTTTGGGACATCCCTCTAGGCTTCTGGGGTTGGATTGCTGTAGGGGGTCTCACCACCCTCAGACTGAGAGGACCCCCTGGGGGACTGCAAAAGTCTCAGAAGAAGCCTTTTGGACAACTGGGTCTCTCTCTCTCTCTCTCTCTCTCTCTCTCTCTCTCTCTCTCATTCTCTGTCTGTCTGTATCTCTCTCCCTCTCTCCCTCTCTCTCTGTCTCTCTCACAGACACACACACACACACACTCCTGAAGAAGCCTATGTTTGCTCTGGAAGGCCAGTCAAGCCACCTGACTCTGGCCTAGTGCCCCGTTCCCTCTGCCCTCACCCTCTTCTCCTCAGTTCCCAGCCCAGGCCTGGTCTACAGGGAAACCAGATGAGGGTTTGTGAGCAGCCTCTCCCTCTAATGCCTGAGGACAGTCCTCACTTCATCATCAGACCACGCTTGCCCCATTTAGCCAGGGCACAGACATCTTCCACCAAGGCTCATGGTCTGGGGCTGAGGCCCAGGGCCCTAGCTACACTCTCTCCAGCCCCACTCCCACCTTTGCCTCCCCACCCTGTGCCCGGGGCCCTCAGACCCGTCCTCCATCCCTTCTTCATCCCCACATGCCACTATTCTGGGGTGCTCATAAATCATCAAGTTTGACTCATTTTTCTTCATAAATCCAGAGCTTCTGGCCTCCTGTTTGATTTGTGTTCTTGAATTATCCATGAAATTTTCAGTGGCTTAGTGAGCAATGGCTTCAGTTTTCAGGAGCGGAGGTTCCCCCTCAGCCCCTGAAAGATGCTGCTGAACTGGTGATCAACAAAGGGGGTAGAATCAGAAAAGAAACGGACTTAGCGGGGTACACAGTCTGCTCACACTTCTTGAGCCCAGGATCATGAATCCCCAAAGTGCAAAGCCTGGAAGGAAACTGCAGATTCACCTGATGTTTTAGAGATTTCCTCTTTTATGGTGGTATAACATGCATACCGTCAAATCTCCCATTTTCACCATTTCTAAGTGTACATTTGAGCAGCATTAAGTACATTGATGTGCAATCATCACCACCCTCCATCTCTAGCGCTTCCCCAGACTTTACAGACTGAAACACCAAGTGCAGAAAGACAAAAGCTGCGGCTCCGGCTGTGCAGCATGTCCTAGCAGAGGCCAGCTTAGAATTTGTCCAGCCAAGGGTTGCCAAGAAGCCAGCCCCTGTGGGGACAGGGCTGTGTGTGTGCTCCCAGAGAGAAAGGGCTTGTCCCTCCGGTCTTCATACCCGCCCCCTGCCCGGTGCCCCACCCGACAGGGGACCTACCCCCCAGCACCTGCTCACCCCTTCCTCCTCTGGGAACTTGAGAAATGGCCTCCAGCTGCAATGGAGCCAGCCTGCGGTGGGGGTCCAGGCCCCCAGCAGGTTTATGGAAGCCATCCATCCCCAGCTGAGAGCTTAAACACATCTACATAATCAGCTCCTCTCGACCTGCTGCTCCCACCATTTCTCATGAAACCTCACTGAGGCACTAAGTCTTTCCCTTTTTTCTTTTTTTTTAATCGAAAACATCAATCGACACAGAGACGGCCAGAAACCTCCTGCCTCCATAGCCAACCCTTCCCCTACCCCGACCAAGTGGCTGGGGAGGGGTGGGGCTCTGTGTAGACACAGAACTCTGGTGTGACACAGGCTAGATGCAGCCCTGGGGTAGGAGGGAGACAGTGATAAAATGCATCTCCCCAGCAGGCACACACAGACACACGCTGAGCACAACAGGTGCACATGAGTGTGGGCATTTAATTGCCGTGGAAAATCACTTCCTGACAATAAATGCCACCCCATCTCTCTCTCTCTCTGCTCTTGCTGGATGACTTTTACTGGAATATTTGTCCCCATAATGAGCCCTCGGCCCCTACCTGAATAATTCATACCTGGGTAGGACTGGGTCTCTTTGGGAGGTTTGCAATGAAGTGGAGGAACTGGGGGAAGCAGTTCCTGACAGAAGTGGAGGCTCAGGTCAGTCCATCAGAGGTGGGAGGAAGAGGATTCCCTGAGAAGGTGACGTTTAAGCTGTCAGCTGAAAGTTTTAAAAGATCCAGTCACGGGAAGCAGGGAGGGGAGAGCATTTCCAGGTAGAGGGGCCACAGGTCTCAAGCCCTTACCCCCTCCCCCCGCCGACACCTTGTCCTAGCCAATCTCTTCTGGGAGCGGGGGTGTCCCTCTGCCCTGCTCACCACCACCACCTCCTCTCCAGGAACACGGCCACCCTCTGCGACGGACCAGGCAGACATTTTAGAGAAGAGGAAAGTGCAGCTTAGAGACATTGAGGGACTTGCTCAATGCCCTGTGGACAGGACACGCCAGCCCTCCTCCCTCTAGATTCTGTTCTATGTACTTCCCTGGAGGCCTCAAAGAGAACTGACTCACTGAGACCAGCACAGGTCCCACCTCCTGCCCTGAGGCCCCTTCATTCCATTGTGCAGCACAGAGAGATGCTGTCCTGCAGAGCAGCCTCCCAAGAAAGGTCCAGGCTCCAGACTCAGCCCACCTGGCTGCGCATCTCACTCCCTTCACCTCTCAAGCCTCACTTTTCTCATCTGTAAAATGAGGTCACTAATTTTCCCTACTTGATAAGGTTGCTCTATAGTGTCAGTGCTTACATAGTAAGCACTCCAAGAGAAAAAAAAAAAACAAAAAAAAAACGTAAATCGGATTAGTACTACTCCAGTTCAGGCATCAGATAAGATGAAGTGTTTCCATTTGCCTTAAAAATGAAACACACACAGTCCAACCCTCACATCCACAGTTTTTATAGAAACCACTCTCTCCATCCCATTCCCCCTATTTCCCACCCCCTACAAACGGCCAAAACTATTGATCATTGCCCCCATGGGAAGAAAGTATCAGGTGGCTGTGATGGTCCATGAAGACACATGCAGAGTGGCTTTGCACACGGGAAGGGCTGCACAAATGGTCTTTGCTGATTAACATGCTCTTGGAGTACCAACCTCATTATCTGATGCTCCTGGGCCCTGACACTCCCTCTACTTCTATTTTTTGTTTGTGAGCAAGCAGCCACACAGCTGCACCCTAAGTCATGAACAGACTTTTTGTGTTGTAATCGAATAAAACTTACCACAAAGCTAATCAGCCACACATGGGTGCTGTGCATTATGATTATTCTGCTTCTTGGAGATAAGCTCCCAATAGTAAGCAACAGCTCAGATAAAATGTAGGTTTACAGTTTTTTTCTTTGTTGGTTCTTTGGAATCTTTAAATGGTGCTGGTGTTGTATGTAAGCCATATCACAGACACATATGCTGAGATTCACTTTCAGGAAATTCCAAAGGCTCTGGATCCATCAGCCAGGATTCCCTGATGCCCCCACCCGATCCAGTCACACCCAAGCCAAGGTTACCTGGGCCCTGGAGTATGTCTCTTTCATTCTCCCCATCAGATGTCTGGGACACAAGCCTGTCCGTCGGCCTCAGGGAGCTGTGATAGAAAGATCGTGGATGTTGTCTTACGTTCAAATCCTGGCTCTGCCACTCACTAGCCACATGATCTGGTATAAGCACTTTTCTTCTCAAAACCTAGTTTCCAACCAGGTATGGTAACTCACACCTGTAATTCCATCACTTTGGGAGGCCAGGGTAGGAGGATCACTTGAGCCCGGGAGTTCAAAACCAACTTAAACATCATAGAGAGATCATGTGTCTACAATTTCTTTTTTTTAATTAGCCAAGCATAGTGGCACATGCCTGCAGTCCCAGATATTTGGAAGGCTAAAGTGAGAGTTTCCCTTAGCCCAGGAATTCAACCCTGCAGTGAGCTATGATTGCACCACTGCACTCCAGCCTGGGAGACAGAGAAAGATCCTGTCTCTAAAAACCAAACCACACCTTGTTTCCCCCTCTATGCGTGATACATGGAGTCAATGTAAGGATGAAGGAAATCACATATGTTTTAACAGGGTAGCATATTGTACACTGCTTCCATTCAAATACCAGCCCAGCTACTGGAAGGCTGTGTGGCCTTCGACAAGTCATCTGACTTCTCTGAGCTTCAGTCCTCATCTATAAAATCAGAATAGGAATAGTACCCACCACACAGGGTGGTTATGGGGATTGATAGTGATATTACGTAAAAAGTACTGACACACAGAGAGCGTGGTTGTTGAGCACTGTTACTTGTCCTGTGCTTGGCACATCTTAGGCACTCTTCTCAAACATGTCGGTTCCCCATGTTTGCTCCCACCTGGAAGAGACAGCACAGGAGTCCTGGGCAATGGTAGCCTGGACACCCACAACCACCACTGCATGGCCAGGTGGTAGCACTGATCCTGGGCTTCATTTGGAGTAAGGATGGGGATGGAGGGGGGTAGAATCGGGACAGGGAAAGGCAGGGAGGAAATCAGACTGGTGGGAGGCCAGAGCTTAGGCAGGGCAGGCTCCAAATCTCAGGGCTGTGACTTAACAGAGCTGATATATACCCAAAAATGTGGGCCTTCACCCTTGGCAATTCTGAGAAGAGATGCCCAGCAGCCCTGACTTTGAAATGTGCTCCACTCAATTGTGAATGAATAATTTACAGTCTTTGATCTTATATTGCTGAGAAGGAGAGGGAGAAGACCATGAGGGCATCGGGTACAAGAAGATGAGAAGGTAAGAGAGGAAATAACTTAACCCTCTCTGGCCTATCTGAACTTTCAAGTCTCCCTGAGAGACAATTGGCAGAGTCTAGCTGGAAAGCCTGCTGATTCCTTCCTGCTGGGGCCCGTGCATCCCGGGTAGCAAGAGCCACATGAACACATTTGGGTTCGTGCATCAGTAAGATTAGCAAGAAAAAAAAAGAAGTTGTCGGCATGTGAGACATAAAGGTGTAAAGCTTTTATCAGCATTGCCAAATGATGTCAGTCTCCCCCACTCAGATCCCATCGCTCCTGTTGACAAACCACGTTTTTTCTTCATTCGGAAAACATGGATATAGCCCTTTGTCCACCACCTTGTGGGTTTGAACGGCATGACCAACACCCAAATGTTGCAAGTTCCAAGCACCTATCTGCCAACTCAGGGGGGCTCAATCCCCTGCAAACCCCTCTCCCACTCCTGGAAGCCCCAAGACGTCTCTCACCATGGATTGGGCTGGGTTTCCACTCTCTTCTTTGCTCTGCATGTAGCTTTGTTCTCCCAAGATATCTGCAAATTGGCTATGACAAAAACCATTCACTAAATAAGCTTGTTTAAAATCATAGTATTATTTTAATCAAATCGTTTTGAGCGATGACTGTAGCCGGCAGTGTGCTAAGAACTCAGCCTGCTCCTGGAAGGTAGGAGAGTCATCCATAACCTGCCCAGGGGCTGCAAGGAGGAGGCCCAGCACAGTGTTGCTTGGACACCAAAGGCTTAGAGAGTTGATGAAATAACGTTTAGTCCACACACACAGCTTTTGCTCTCTGGAGACGCTTGGCCCACCAGAGTCCCTGGGTTTGGAGGGGTTCACACACCCATTCCCAGAATGATTGCCCCTCTGTTTCTCAGGCAGTCCACAGCAGCCAGATCTCAAGGTTAGACCTTCTCAGCCCCTGTGATGAATTCTCTGTCAGGGACTCCACTGTCCCCCAGCACCCTGGCCTCCACTGCCCCTCCCTCTGCTCCAGCAGACACAACCGCCCCTCCTTCTGGTCCAGAGAAGGGATTGAAAGGTTGGAGGGGTAGTGGTAACCCATGGGCCAGCCCTATACATACTCCCCAGGATGGACAACCTAGAGGCTACAACTTTGACCTGGATCTGGGTTCCAACCAACAGTTTCTGTGGCCTCCTGCCTCCTTGTTGAGGCCAAGTCCCACTTGAGGCTCCCATTCTGATACCTGTGACCAAGTCCTTGGGCCTGAGACCTTGCTTTAATAGCAACTGAATAGTAATTTAAAATTCAGTAACAGCCTGTAATGCCAGCTCTTTGAGAGGCTGAAGAGGGTGGATCACTTGAGGTCAGGAGTTCGAGACCAGCCTGGCCAACAAGGAGAAACCCCATCTCTACTAAAAATATAAAAATTAGCTGGGTGTGTGACACACATGCTTGGAATCCCGGCTACTTGGGAGTCTGAAGCAGAAGATCACTTGAACCCAGGAGGTGGAAGCTGGAGTGTGACAAGATCGTGCCACTGCAATCCAGCCTGGATGACAGAGCAAGACTCCATCTCATAAATAAATAAACAAATAAATAAAAGTCAATCGTAATAGTTAGCATTATTTAGCACCTGAGTATTCCTGAGCCACATACTTCTATCTATAATTTATTTAATCTTCACAAAACCTTGTGAGGTAAGTATTATTATTAACCCAATTTTGCAGATCTAAAAACTGAGGCATGTGCCCCAAGGGCTCATGGTCTTACCTAGCAACCCACCCACCTGCTAACAGACCTCTCCTCCCCTGATACCTCTCTCCCAGTGTGACATTATCTAGGCCAGCTCAAGGCAAAGCTGAAGACAAGACTGCCAGACCTGTGCTAGATGCCTCATAGACATCTGATTTCATCCTTAAAACAACTGTGGATGATGAGCATTACTGCCCCATTTTGCAGATTCCAATACTGAGGCTCAGAGGCTTAAAGGACATGCCCAGGTTTGCACAGCTGGTAAGTGGCAAGGTTATAATAGTAAGCCCCTCCTCATGCTTCCTGCCACCCAGCATCTCTTCTACACACACATCCAACATCCACAGCTGCAAGCAGGCACCCCACACTTTCCTCTGCCCCCTCCCCCAGCTCTCATCCTGGAGTCTCTGTTCTAAATGAGACAAGGGGCGGGGGAAAGGCCCAGGCAAATGCTGCAAGGAGGAAGATTTGGGGGAATTCTCTGGACAGGTGCACCCTTCTCCCCTCAGCCCCTTTCTTCCCTGGGAAATCTTGGTGAAGAGAAATACTTGGAGATGGAGGCCTCTTGTTAAACCAATTATAGGTCCTCCAAGTTCCACGAGCAGGTTCTTCACTCCCCTGAATGCCAGGCTCCCAGGTTCAGGCTGGCAGGTGCCCCTCTGTCGCCTGGGATGAGTGTCTCTTAACATCCTGCCCACCCTCATCTCCAGGGCCACAGCCCCAACCAGAGGTGAGGTGTAGGTGATACCTGTGAGCCCTCACCCCCTGACCCAGCACAGGAGGGGAAGAGAGCACCAGTGGGTCTTGCCTTCCTCCTCTACCCCTATCTTTCATTTTGTTTTGTTAAATAAACCTCCTTCTGCCAGACAGAAGTGCCACTTTCCAAGCTCCCCAATCCTGTTGCCAGTCTTGTGAAACCTGGCCTCCCAATGCCTCTTACAGGAAGCCTTCCCTGAACAGCCCCACCCAGCTCTGTGTCCCCCAGGCTGGAATGTGTCCCTTTGCTTTAGCTGGAGCCTTCCTACATGTTCTTGTAAGAATGGGGAAGCTGCCTAGACTCTACCTCCAGGCCTTTGTAAATGCTGTTTCGTCTTCAAAAAAAATCACTCCACCTACCCTTCCCCAAAATCATATGCTTCAGTGCACAATGCAAATGTCACCCCCTCTGTGAAGCTATTCACAATCACCCCTCAGGGTCCATTATTCCCTGATCAGTGCCCGCGAGGATGTACCCACTTTTATCATTCCTTGGGATATACTCATGGCCCCAGAGAATGACCTCCTGAACTGCAGAGCAGAGTCTTACTCAGCTTAGCATGCACAGGGTCAGCGTATAGTAGGTGCTCAAGAAAAGCTGGGTGGAGAAGCAATTTGCCCTTCCCCTGGGGGTGGGAGCTCTCAGGCAGGGTGGCTGGGAATTTTTTGCAGATCAAGCACTGAAATAGGGCCAGGGGCAGAATCTACCTGGAGCTGGACCCCACATGGGTCCTCAGAGCATGCCACACCCAGAGGTGATGAGTAAAGCCAACATTTAACTGGAACTTACAGGGGTGCTGGGTGCTGTGCTAACTGTATGTACTCTTCATAACAACTGTCTCATGGAACTATTAGCCCCCTTTTCAGATGGGGACATGCAAGGTCAGAGGGATTAATTAAGCTGACCATGGTGACACAGGTATTAAGTGATGTGGCTGGAACTCAGATCAGCTCTGTCTGACTCTAGAATGCAGGCAGAGCACATGCCCTATACTGTCTACCTATGCCTCTGGGGTCCACACTCCCCTCCATTGACCAGTACCCCCTCTTGTTTGGGTTTGAGTTCATGGCCAAAAGGACCAGAGGCTGAGCTGGGTTGGAGAGAGCCGCTCCTGCTCTCTCCCCTGCCAGGACTCAAACTACCAGGTGACGCCATCAAAGGTAAAATACCCTGGTCAATTACAGAGTCAATTCTCCGCTAAGAAGATAAGCCTCACCGTTAGTCAAATGGAAGCCCTTACCTGGGGCACCCACCACCTGCAAATGCTAATTAGAGAAAAGCCCAGCTCAGAAGTGACTGAAACCCCCACTCAGCTCCTGGAGCTCATGACCCCCCACTCTCCCCTTGCTCCAGCCACCCAAGCCCCCAAGTCCCTTCTGGAAACCTTGAACCTGCCTCCCCTGTTTCACCAGACCCCCATGCGTGGCAGCCCTGCCCCTCAGCAACCTGGAGGAAGAGAAACCATCCTCCCTGGTCCAGCACTAGGGTACAGTGGGGACTCTGGGCCTAGGTTACTGGAGGTGCCAGGCTTGGGGCAAGCAGTGAAGTGCTCAGGACCATGCACATGCTGGGAACACAGTAAGGGGTTGGGCACAGTGGCTCACATCTGTAATCCCAGAACTTCGGGAGGCCAAGGTGGGAGGGTAGCTTGAGGCCAGAAGTTCAAGGCTGCCATGAGCTATAATCACACCACTGCATGCCAGCCTGGGTGACAGAGCAAGATCCTCTCTAAAGAATAAATATAAATAAATGAAGAACTTAAGTATCACTTTTAAAATAAGGGGAGGGTAGGATCATGAGCAGTTCACTTCATCTTCTAAGCCTCCATGCCTTCATCTGTAAAATGGGTGGGACTCCTGGTGGGCATGTCTCTGAGGCTACTGTGGGAAATTCAAGCTTCTCCCTTAGAGGAAAGTAAGGATCTCAGGATTGGGCATCGGTATGAGAATGTGACAGTTATTGATAATGAGGCCAAGTGCAGTGGCTCATGCCTGTAACCCCAGTACTTTGGAAGGAGGCAGGAGCATCGCTTGAGCCCAAGAGTTCCAGACTGGCCTGGACAACACAGCAAGACCCCATCCCTATGAAATAAAAAACTAGCCGGGTATGGTGGCATACACCTATGGTCACAGCTACTTGGGAGACTGAGCCAGGAGGATCCCTTGAGCCTAGGATGTTGAGGCTGTGGTGAGCCATGATCCCACCACTGCACAAGAAACGAGACCCTGTCTCTAAAAAAATAAAAAACAAACAAGTGAATAAATTTTCTTAAAAATTAAAAAGTATGTAGTGACAATGGTACACATTCTCACAGAACCCTCGCATGGAGCAAGCACCATTCCAAATGCTTTGTGTATATTCACTCCATTCACCCTCAGAAAACCCTCTGAAGATGGAGTTATTATTACCCCATTTTACAGACACAATGAGGTACAGGGAGGGTGGGTCAATTGCCGGAGGACACATAGAAGGTGTGTGCTGAGCCGGGCCTGTAAAAGCAAGCACTGTGCGCTCACTGCAGGGCTTGCTGCCTCTCTAGAGCTGTGGCTTGAGGAAGTCCACTTCTCTGGACAAGGTGGCCAGAGGCAGCTGCCCCTGGACGCACACCTACTGTGTACCGAGCACTTTCCCTGCCTTCTCACTCAACGCAGCAGCCTCAGGGGCCAGGCCTCCTCATCGCCAGGAGACTGAGGGCCAGAAAGCCTAAGGCCTCCTTGCTGAAGGGACTTGAGCCCAAGTCTTCTGATTCCCTTTTCCTATTACCTCCACTCCACCCCAGCCTTGTCTTCCTAAGCCTAATGCCCTTACCACCCCCATGCATTTCTGGGCAACGGTGATCAGACACCCTGTGGGTGGGCAGTGAGGTGACCCCAGGGTGACGCTGCACAGGGTCACACCCTGCCTGCCCTGCCCTTCCTGTCACAGTGCTTCCCTCTCTTCCTACCCAGGCAGCCATCTGCTCAGCTCCCCCTCTCCCCACCCCATTTCCATCTCCCCATCCCACTCCCACCTCCAAACTCCTGCCCAAGGCACCCCCCTGGGGCCCTGCTAAAGGGAGGATTGTATGACCACAGCCCGGCACTGGAGAGCTTCAGGCATGGGTGAGGACCTCTCCCCTGCAGCAGCCTGAGTAGGGTCTCAGTACTACTGGATGCCCACCCACACACCCTGCACCCTAGCTGTACCCCTGGCCACCCTCAAGTCATGATGTCTCCCTTCCCATGGGGCCAGGAGAGGAGAGGAGGGGCCCAGCCCTTCTCCCTCTTCCTCCTGGTGCCCCCATCTCACCCTCAGTGCAACTGGCCGCCACCGGGCTCTGCAGAGGGTGCGTGGGGTAAGGGTGCCCCCAACAGGCAGCCGGAGGAGGAGGCTGCTGTGCTCGGAAAATCTGAAATCTTTTTACCGGAATGAGAGGGAGGGGGACCAAGGCTGGGTGTCTCAGAATCTCTTTGCTGGGTATCTCTGTGATCCTGAGCCTCACCCCCAAATGCTGAGGGCAAGAGAAATCTATTATTTAAAAGACTGTCAGGAGCAGATTCAGAGCATGGGTCGGGGAGGAGGGTGGAGGAGCTCACGGTCCAGCACTTGGATGTGGGATTTGTTGGGGGGTGGCAGAGATAGCTCTTGAGTCAGAGCCTTCCCCTAGTGCAGGGTCAGAGGGCATGTGCCCACCTCCAGCACCTGCACCCCCTACACTGTCCTTCCTGCTGGCTGTGGGCCTTAAGAAATCCCCTCCCACCTCCATCCTCCACTCTTTCACAACCCCCTATTACCTGGAAGTACTTCCTGGGATCCCATCAGAATCCCTCTTGCTGAAACTGAAGACCAAGTCCCAGTGCTCCAGTCCTGGTCAGTCCAGAGTAGGGGGATATGAGTGAGTGGACACAGTGTCATGCCCTCAGGGCAGCCTGGAGGGGAGAAATGGGGCAGAGCAAGTATGGAAAGGAGCCAGTGGGGCGGGAGAAGCTTCAGGCCAAGGGCAGCGACATGAAGAGCATGAACATCTCTGCAAGATAAATGTCTCTCCTTCCTCCAGCCCAAAGCCCCTTTTCCAGAAAGACCTTATGCTCACTGCTCTTTTACATAATTAGAACATGTCTGTAGCAAGGAGTGTGGGCTCACACCAACCAGGAAAACTGCTAACCAGCACTTAAAAGCTAGCTTGAGCGGGAACTGGAGTCTGCTCACTATTTGCCAGCCAAGCCAGCCCAGGGCCTTGGGGAGGCAGTTTCTTCTTGGCTTTGCCCTGGGTTTGATTCCCAGGTCTACCACTTCCTCCATGAGCCATCTCAGAGTTTCCTCATCTGTAAAGGAAGGGAAATAATTCTTGCGTCATTTGGTGTTTGTAAAGATTTAAAGGGGACATCACTTCTGAAGGCTTTAACACAAAGCCAGGTACATACATATTCAAAAGCAATCCCTTCTAGGGATGGACTTGACCAAGTTCCAAACTCATCTCAGCCAACTGATGCAGTGCTTCTTGGACCATGTGTAAAGCTCCTGTCACACAGTAGGTCTGTGCTGAGTAAGAATGATCAGTAATCAAATGCCACCAATGCATTGTTGGCCAGCTGAGGGATTTCCTGCTGGGTCCTCCAATATTCAGGTTCCCCTATCCAACAGTCAAGTTCTTCATGACTTGGAGCTCTGGATTCCAGGTCAAAGTCCCTGATCCTTCATTACAAGAAGCGGTGAGAAGATGTCCCCACAGATTGATGATGGGTGTTACTGGTGCACCGAGTGTGGCTCCTTGTCTGCAATTTGGATGCCTCACCAGAGTGCTGGGCTTACCGCAGATTCTAGCTCTGAGACCCCTTGCATCAACCACGCTAAATCTGTCTGCTTGAGTTCAGGAACCACCAAGCAGACAGGAAGCATGGACTTCTTCCTGGCTCCGTGGGGGATCCCAAGAGCTGGCCTGCCCTTGACTAAGCTAGTCCTTTGGAGCCCCCATATCTACAGGAATCAGGCTATGTATGGAGGCCCAGACTTCTTTTTAGGAAGAACCATGGGGCTCAGTTCGATGGGGCCATTTGCAGTTAGGACAGAGAAGATGAGGGGCTGGCTAGGGTCAAACAGTGAGTCACTGGGGACAAACTTGAAACCAGATTTCAAGCCTGCTGAGTCCTAGGCTGGGGCACTGTCCCTGCATGCAGCTTTGTTCTGAGGCCAGGAGTGGTTTTGCCAAGCCAGGGAACCCTTGACAGAACAGTACTCGGTGCTGAAGCATACAAGCAGACCTGAGTTCAAATCCTCACTCTCCCACTTCCTGGCTAAGGCCCCTCAGACAAACTGATTTACTCTCTGAGCCTGTTTGTTTCATCTGTAAAAGAGGGCATAATAGCTTACCTCCCAGGGTGGCTAGGAGGATTCAGGGAGCTGATGGAGATGAGTTACGTAAAAGGATGTAGCAAGTTCCTGGCACGTGACAAGCATGCCCTATGGGGAAGCAGTCACCACAGCCACCCCTCTGTGAGCTATCTTCTTATAAATACACACATACACACACACACACACACACACACACACTTACACACACATAACACATACTGAAAATATTACTAAAAGGGAAGAAAATTAAAACCTCAAGTCAACAACTTGGGACTTTGTTCCATCTCTGCATACTTCTGGTCTGTATGGCACTGGATGAGGGGAGAAGGGAAGGGAGAAGAGAAGAAGAACAGGACCCTCAAGGGCACAGGAATTCACCCCGAAGTGAACAAGAAAAGGGACTAGGTTTCCCACCGCAATCCTGCTTCAGTTCTTCCAACTGGCCCCTGCTGGTCACCTAGCAACAAGCATCTCTCCTTCCTAAATCACCAAGAGCACCAGCTGCTCTCGCCTAGAAACCCACACCTCACACATCCTCCAGGGTCGTCCCCCAGGGCCAGAACCCTGGAAAGCACTGGTGGGAGCCTTGATCACAAGATACTCAGGTGTCCAGATGACTGGGCATTCCATGTGGAGAGGAGGGGAAGCGGGCCTGGGCTGGGCAGGACCAGGGCAAAGGAGTGGGGCCACAACTCTGCTCCAAGAAGCAAAAGGGATAAAGGCCACTCTGAACCATTCAGGCAGGATCCAGAGTTGTCTGAGATTGCTTTTTGGAGGACACAGCTATAAAAACCCAGAGTTCTTTAATCCCAGGGATTCATGCTTGGGGAAAGCCGGGGTCAAGCAGAGAAAAGAATTGGAGAGGAATCCGTGGCTGATCCTGAACTGTGTGCTGAGCATTTCACACATGCCATTTCAATCCAAAAACCCTGTAAGTTTTTCAGAATTGTGAGCCCCGTTTTACGGGGCTGAATATTGGAGGACCCAGCAGGAAATCCCTCAGCTGGCCAACAATTCATTGGTGGCATTTGGTTACTGATCATTCTTACTCAGCACAGACCTACTGTGTGGCAGGAGCTTTACACACGATCCAAGAAGCAGTTGAAGCCCATGGCAGAGAGGTCCTTTGCCCAGGGTCAGACAGAAGTTGCAGCAGCTAGCCCTGGGATTGAACTTCAGATCTGTCTGAACCCAGCACACTGTAATTTCAGGGCTGGTGCCAGAAGTCCATAAGACACAGCCTGCTCAAAGAAAGGACTTAGCAGAGAGCCTTGCACCAAGAGAGGGCCACTGCCACATGAAAAACATCTCCGGGACCAGAGTACACAGCAGTCGGCTCAGCTCCTTTCCATCCTCCTCCCAAGTCCCCAAAGATCTTGTCTCTGCTTCTCAGTATCCCTGGGCTCTGGGCCACCTGGTGAGTCACTGGGCCCCTCCTAGGGTTCCCCCAGAACCCAGGGTCTCTGACAGGCCATTAGACACATTTGATCCATCCCATGAGGCCTCCATGCTGTTCCGGCAGCCCTGAGCTGCCTCTGAGTGCCATGGGCTCTTTATGACTGATCCAGTGCTGTTCCAAGTGGTAGGGCTCTGCACACAGCTGGCAGTGTAGCTGACAGCGCCATGGAAAGGTAGTGATGGGAACGGAAGTATTCCTTGAATTCCTCCCCCTTACCAAGGTGGCTAGCACAGCAGGATGGGTGCAGGGCATGGGATGGCCTATCATCACGGAGGCTTCCTGCCCGGGACAGCTGGGACCTGGGTTGCAGGTTCTGCCCAAGCTCCCCCAGTTTGCAGCCCTCATATTTCTTCCTGCTTCATCCATCTATCCACTGCTTCACAGTCCCTGTGGTCTGGCTTGCAGCCCCCTAAATATGCCTTCCTCTTTTCCACCTTCATGCCATCCCTTGTCTTAGCTCTTGTCCCCTTCCCCATCAGCCTGGAATGCTTGCTCCACCTTTCTTCCTCTAATTCAGCAGTGCTCAGTGGTGGCTGCACAGCAGAATTACCAACAGAGGTTCCAATTTGATAGGTCTGGGTGACCCCAGGCATCAGGTGTTGTTTTGGAAGCCCTCAGGAGTATTCTACCAAACAAACTTGAGAACCTCTGATGGAAGAGCTGCTTCCCATATACCTCAGCTCAGAGATCACCTCTTCCAGGAAGCTTTCACTAATCATCTCATCACTTAGAAAACCAGCCCGGGCTATATACCCCTCTTCTGGGCTCCCAGGGCCCCTAGTGCCTCCAAATATCAAAGTCCTTATCACACCTTGTTACAAGTGTGTCTTGCAAAGACTGTGAGCATCTCCAGAGCCAGGACTGGGTTTGTTCATTTCTGTATCTCTAGCACCCAGCACAGGACCTGCTATGAACTAGCTAGTGAATGAATGAATGAATGAATGAATGAACCAAGGTGCTAGTGTTCTGCCCACTGATGTCTCTTCTCCTTCTTCCTCAGACAAGCCTCCCAGATTGCTATGATCTCCAAAGTCCCTCATCACAGTCAGCTTCCCAGCCTTTGCCAATGCAGGATCAGAGGCCTGGGGTGTCCCCACTATCAACCTGGGACCTCTCAGATTGTTTTCATTGCTCTGGCAAGCCCCCAAGATTAACCAGATAGACCCAACAATTCTCCTTGATTCAGGATCCCCTGGTTACTTTCCCCCACACTTTCCCCTACACCTATGTTGACTATCAAACAGGACTGACCTCACAGGTTAGACTTAGGGGCTAACCTGGGCAAGAGGCTCAAGTTCCTGCACCAATTTCCTGTGTGATCACAGATCAGTCACTTAACCTCTCTGTGCCCCAGAGTTTCCATGTGTCAAACAGGGGAAATGACAGTACCCTCCTCATAGAGTTGCTGTGAGGGTCAAATGAGTTGATAGATCTAAAGCCCCCAAGTAGTGCTGGGTACAGAGTAGGAGCTATTACTGAAGCGTTTGCTACCTGCTCTTATCTACCAGCTGGAAGAAGGTCAACCACTGGGCTTGAGCCTTTCCAGCCCGACACATTATTTTACTCCATCCTCTGGCCCAAGTCCCCACCTATGGGCAAGGGCCCCACCAAGGGACAGTGACAGGCCCTGGGTCTGAGTCTGATGATGTTTCTGTGAACATGGCTGTATGTATGCCCAGACCACCACCCAGCCACAACCAGGGCTGAAGGATAGCCCCAAAGGACAGATCTCAGAAGTGCAGACCCTCCCCACCAGGACCGGGAGAGAAGCCTTTTTCAGCCCCTCAATTGTTTCTGCTGCTCACTTTCAGCCCCTTTCCACTCACTGAGGTCCAGTGTGATTCTCTCCACTCTCTCTACCCTCCCCTTAAACAGACGGGAGCATCAAAGCACAAAAAAAAAAAAAAAAAAAAAAAAAAAAAACAATGAAATTGCCAAATGCAATTTCTCTCCAGAGACGACAAATTTGCTGCAATTTGTATTTCCAAACCGGAGCTGCAGCTCCTGAGCTGCTCCCAGGCATGTTCCCCCACACCTCCGTCAACCATCTCCTCCTGGGCGTGGCGCTCCTCCTCCCCTGCTCTTCCCTCTATCCCTGCAGAAGAGGGGGCACCCACCCCATCTTTGCCTAGGGTCTGGGGTGCTACAGTGGGGAGGAGTCAGAGCAAGGGCGAGAGACATAAAAGAGAAACAGCCACACCTGTCTGCCAAGGCCAGGCAGAGCACCCACAAGGAGTCCTCGGACCAGCTTCCCAGCATAGCTCTGCCTGTAATTAACCATATAAGAACAGAGCCCACCTCAGTTGGCAAGCTGTGCCCATCTCACCATTTAGAACACCTCACTCCTTGCACCTCCCTAAGATTTAGGTGGTCTTCTCCCAATTTTACCTGAGGGGACACACCTGAGAGGGGATGTGGGACTGGACCAAAGTCATGCGGTTACTAGGACATGGTGTTGAACTCTAACCTCCCTGAACCCCCAAGCTCAGATTCTCCCCAACCCCACCCATGACCTTGGGCACCTCTTCAGATCTCCATTTTCTCATGTGTAAATTGAAGAGATTGGACCAGTGTTTACTAATTTTTTTTTAATCTGTGCCCCTTAAACAGGGTATGATGTTAATTTTATGTGTCAACTTAACTGAGCCACAGGGTCCCCAGATATTTGATCAAATTCTGAGTGCTTTTGGGAGGACATTTTTGGATGAGATTAACATTTACAACAGTGGACTGGGTAAGGCAGACTGCCCTCGCCTGTGTGAGTGGGCCTCATGCAATCTGTTGAAGGCCCGAATAGAACAGAAAGGCTGACCCTCACTGAAGTAACAGAATCTCTCCTGCCTAACTGCCTTTGAATTGGGACATGGGCTATTTTCTGCCTTCAGACTTCAGGGAAACATTGGCTCGCTCTGGGTCTCAAGCCTGCAGGCCTTTAGACACAAACTACACCATTGGCTCTCCTGGTTCTCAGACCTTCAGACTTGTAATAGAACTCCATCTTTGGTTCTCCTGGATCCTCAGTTTTCAGATTCACCCTGAAGATCATGGGACTTGCCTCTGTAATTGTGTAAGCCAATTCCTTATAATAAATGTATACACACACACCCACACACACCCACACACACCTGATTGGTTGTACTCCTCTGGAGAACCCTGACTAAAACACAGGGACAACATCAAAATCTCATACCCCTTCTATGATCTGTATTATGAAAAACATAGAGGGTCTTTGTTTATTTGTCTTCCAAAGGGACGATTCCTTTCCAAGCATCGTAACACTGAATGTGCTTCACAATGGGCTGAATCCTCCTTGCCCCAGGAGAGTCAGATGTGCCCCAGTGGGAGGCGGGGTCTCCAGCACTCAGCCCACCCCACCGCACCTGTTGATAAGCTCTGGGCTCAGTCTCCTGGGGGCTGTTGTTGCTCACATGCTGTGAACAGCAGCAGAGCCTAGGAACTTCTTCCACAGCAAGAGCCTGGGCAAGACATTTCTCTCCAAACCTTAATCTCAACCACGGAAATAATAATAGTTCCTAGTGGTGTTGTAAGGATTCAATTAGTGAATACCTGTAACACGTTGAGGATGCTGCAGGAAGTGCTCAAGAAATGTTCGTCTTCATTATGTTCTATGGAGGTTTAATCCCCTGGGGAGTCATCATTTGCCTGCACCCTCACAACCATGCACACCCCCGATCCCAGGAAACTCCTGGAGCTATTGCCTGTCCCCTTTGCTGCATCCTGGGAAATCATTCTGTGGACACGTCTGATGACTTCAGCCTCTGAATGATAGGGATCATCCAGGATTATTGCAAGCCCTACAATTTGTGTGAACCCAAATAAGTCACAGCCTCTGCAGACTTCCATTTCTTTGTATTTGAGGAACTAGCCATCTGGGAAAAAATGTTAAGTTAGATCTTTACCTCACTCCCTACACCAAAATAAATTCCAGATGGATCTCAAATTTAAACATAAACAATGAAACCATAAATGTACTAGAAAAGGGAGATAAATCTTAAAGTGAACAAAACACCTTTCTAAGTAGGACGCAAACCACAAAATCCAGAAACCATAAGAGAAAAGATGGGTAAATTTAGCCACACAAAAATATTGTAACTTACCTGAAAAAAAGTAGACATAAAAAAAGACAAATGATGCATTCAAGGAAAGTATTCTTTAATTCGTATTTCAGAAAAAGGGCTAGTTTCTTAAAGGTGAATTGAAAATTAATGAGAAAATATCAAAGAGCCAGTTTTAAAAAGGGATAAAGAACACAATTGGACAATTCACAGAAAGGGAAATGAAAATGGCTTTTGGACATATAAGATCCTCAATCTCATTAACAAGGAAAACACATATGCAAAAGCTACAGCAGGATACCTGTGGCTTTTCATCACTTAGAAAAAATTTGTTTGGTAATATTCCATTGTGGAAATGTTAGAGGCATGTGAACCAGAGCAACTCCATCCTGAATAGGAGATGGATAAAATGAGGCTGAGACCTGAGACCTACTGGGCTGCATTCCCAGTTGGTTAAGGCATTCTAAATCACAGGATAGGACAGGAGGTCGGCACAAGATACAGGTCATAAAGACTCTGCTGATAAAACTGTGCAGGAAAGCCCGCCAAAACCCACCAAAAACAAGATGGCAACAAGAGCGACCTTAGGTCATCCTTACTGCTACATTCCTCAGCATAATGACAGTTTACAATGCCATGGCAACGTCAGGAAGTCACCCTAGATGGCTAAAAAGGGGAGGCATGAATAATCCACCCCTTGTTTGGCACATCATCAAGAAATAGCCATTAAAATGGGCAGCCAGCCCACTGTGGAATAGCCATTCTGTTATTCCTTTAGGGCACACATTCTTTTATTCCTATGGAGTAGCCATTATTCTACTCCTTTACTTTCCTAATAAATTTGCCTTCACTTTACAGACTTGCCCTGAATTCTTTCTTTTGAGAGATCCAAGAACCCTCTCTTGGGGTCTGGATCAGGACTTCTTTCCTGTAACAGAAACAGGAAGTCTCATGCTTTGTTGGTGGGGATGAAAACTGATAAAATGGAGGGCAATTTAGCAAAATTTGACCTGAGCCCTTCAACTTCTAGGAACTTACCCTACAGGTATCTTTCCACCCATGCAATATGTACCAGGTTATCACTGCCACACAACAAATCCCACACCAGTGGGCATAATCAACCAAAGTGGGACACTGGGCCAAGTAGTTTACCTTCTCTGGGCCTCAGTTTCCTCATCTACAAAATGGAAATAGCAAGAGAACCTACCTCAGAGGCTGTTTTGTCATATATGTATGCAAAGCTCTTAGAACAGTGGCCTGGTGTGTAGTAAATGTTCAATAAGCGATACTGTTCATATCATTATTATGATTAAACTTATTTTCTGGGACCCAACCAGAGACTGACCCTGACCATGTGAGCAAGGAATCTGGGAATAGCCGAATCGCTCATCATTCTCCTTTAAAGAGGAACCTCCCTGCAGCAAGACGAGATTGCAACTGTAATTGAATAAGTGGAAACTTGTCATTGCATCGTGTCTGATGTCTACAGACATTTGGTCAGCAATGGAGACAGAATGGCTTTCCCAGAAGCAAATCTTGATGGTGCCAATCCCAGCTCTCCCACTCTGAAAGAGAGCATTTTGGCTACGGAGATTGGACCATTCCTCCTTTCAAATCTACTCAAGTGATGAGCGAATGCCCAGCTTAATTGAGGTCTTGCTTAATTGCTACTAATAATCACAGTAACAGCTACCATTTTATGATGTGTTTTCTAAGTGCCATCCAGCATTAAGCACCTGATAAACCACAGCGCATTTTACCCAACAACAGCCCTATTGGGCAGGGATCATTTTTCTTCCCATTTCACAGAAGAGAAAAATCGAGGCTCCAACTTACAAAAATTTGCACGACAGGTAAGAGGCAAAGCCCATATTTAAACCTGCATCTCTGTTGTGCCACCTGGTGAGAAATACCCCTATGAGGGGTATTTCTCTGTTTAAACCACAGAGTAGCCTTCTTCTGGCTTGGGTGTATCTGCTTCTTGTAGGTCTCTGTCAGTGTGAATTGGCCTCAAAGGCAGGACCTCTTGAGTGTAAGGACGAAATTTGGTATCTAAGCCTAGCAAGTCAAGGGCCAGGTCATAGGACCCAGCCAGCCCATATGAGGCATGCATTTCTGTCCTTACCCTATTTTGAGAGAGGGAAACAGAGGCTCCACGTGGCCTACCCAGCAATAGCAGAACCAAGGCTGCCTGTGTCCTTCCTACTGCATCTCCCCAGACACCTCAATGCCTGAGAAACCTCAGCAAAAGCTGTGATGGAAGTGAGAGATTTAGACGAAGCTGTGACCTGGGGTGAAGTAAGGTCTTCCTGCATGCTCCTACAATGGTGAGGAGTTCCCAGGAAGAATCAGAATTCCCTTCAAGCCGCTAAGCCCCATCTCCTCCTACACAAGGGCAGACACATGTGGGCTGCCAGCTGTCCTAGCTAATTACCTCCCAAATAAAGGAGGGGTCGGCACTGGTGGACAGGTGGGTAGTCAGTACCTGGCTTCCCGGAATCCTTGTAGTCCCTTTAACACAAGATAAATTGTTGCATCTGATTCAATTTCTTCCTCCCTCTCCCCAACCCTGCTCCATTTCCTAAAACAATAAGAAAGTACATTTCTCATCCCTACATTTAATCCTTTAGGCCGGGAGTGGGAGCTACACAACTGGTTCCCAGCATGAAATGAGGAGGGGAGAAGCCAGCCAGCCAGGGGCAGTGGGTGGGCCGGTGGACTCCAGGGAGGAACTTGGAAGGGAAGGCAGCTTGAGAAAAAATTCTTGGCAGAATAGGTCACAGCTCGCTTTACTACGTCCTTAGTGAGTTAATTATTCTTTCACTCAACTATTATCCATTGAGGCAGGCCTGCTGTATGTCAGGGAGACAGAAATGAGAGAGACACAGTCCACGATTCCCCATGCAGTAGGAGAGCCGTACCTATAAACCACTAACTGGATTACAGCATCATATAAACTCTCGAGGCGGCTTTCTGGGTTCTGAGGGAACAAGCATGTGGGAAGGCTTCGCTCTGACTACGAAAGGCTTTGCAGTAGATGAGGTGTTTGTGCTGACCCTCAGAAATTCGTCATTTTGATAATGGCATCCTAACACTACAATCGTCCTTACGGTGAACATGCGTACAGAGCCTTACAGTTTGCAAAGTACTACTGCACACTTCATCTTATTTACTCTCACATCACCCTCGTAACGCAAGGGTTATTCTGTCACACCCATTCTGCAGATGAGGAAACAGAGGCCCAGGGGATGAAATGGTTGCCTAGGTCTCCACAGCCAGGCAATGGCAGAGCTGGAATTCAAACACAGGTTTGTCTGGCTCTAACATCTGTGCTCCTTCTACGCCTCTAGACATGCCAGTTTCCCCCCCAAGAGAAGGGTGCTGCGGGGGAGGCAGCAATGGTAGAGTGGGCGCAAGGCAGGGTGAAGGAGCGATGGTGGACAGATGGTGCTGGCTCCCTGAAGCCAGCCAGCCGCCACCCCCGGAGACCTCGTCCAACCTACACACATTGCCAACGTGATGTGCTCACCCAGCCAGCACCCACAGTGAGCAGTGTATGTAGGTAGTTTTCTGAAAAATGGGATGTCTGGTCTGTTGGCTTGCATTGGTCCTATAATTATGGAATTACAGATATGTATACAGACGGTCTTTTCATTTACAATTTTTCTACTTTACGATCACGTGAAAGCAATACCCATTCAGTAGAAACCACACTTTGAATTTTGAATTTTGATCTTTTCCCAGGCTAGCAATATGCAGTACAATATTCTCCAGCGATGCCGGAAACCATTCTGTTTTTCACTTTCAGTATAGTATTCAATAAATTACATAAGATATTTGATACTTTATTATAAAATAAGCTTTGTGTTAGATGATTTCGCTCAACTGTAGGCTACAGTAAATGCTCTGAACACCTTTAAGGCAGGCTAGGCTCAGCTATGATGTTAGATAGGTTAGGTGTATTAAATGCATTTTCAACTTATGACATCTTCCATTTATGATCGGTTTATCAGAGCACAGCCCCATCCAAGTTGAGGAGCCATCTGTCTATGCGTGTGTACGTGTGTGTGTGCACCTGTGCGTGTGTTTTTGTAATCCACTGTTATGTTGAAAATGGATTGAAGGAACAAGAGCATGACTTTTTTCAGCACTTACAAAGTGTCAGGAGCCATGCTGTATCATCCATCTCATCAGTTGCTCTTGACAACCCTGTCCAGGGACATACTAACATACTACAATCCCCGCCACACAGACAAGGAAACTGAATCTCAGAGAGGAAAAGCTACTTGCCCAAAGTCTCTGCCTTGCCCCTGAGCCAGTGCTCTTTCCTCTGCACCATAAATGTCAGAAAAGAAGCAACCGAAAGTCCTCAGGACCCAAGGAATCTGAGGGCCGCTGTGTGGCATCCTCCTTTGTCCCCAGGGGCCTCCACCCCCACCCTTCATTTTAAGAGGATCAGTGTCAATAACTGTAATTATTAGTGCTAACATTTATTTATCGGAGCATGTTCCTAACAATGGTGACCACAAAGTTAAGACAAAACCAGAGAGAGAAGCAGATTTCCAAAGGATGCCATCTAAATATCTAGGGAAGTGTGACTCTAAGAAATAGAAAGAATAGAAACAGAATTGTAGTATCCCTGAAAGTCAAAGTTTTTTGGAGCCTGGAAACAGAAGGATATTTAAATATCTCAAGAAGCCAATAAATGCAAAATCCAGTCATGTGCTGTGGTAGCCTAGGAGGGAGTTGCCAATCTCTGTGAGTTGACTAAAGAACTGAGAATATTGGGGTGTGGACTGTGTGTGAACACCACCTTTTTTAATTTATGGAGTCCCTGACAGAGCATCTAAAAAAGGAGCTTAGTGGGTTCCATCAATGCCACTGATAAGAATCCAGCTGGCACTGTGGCCAATAATTCTGATTACTATGCAACCTCAATTGTCTGAGAAGGTGACCCCCAAAACTACTAGGGAAGGTATAATTATCTCCTTAATGGTAAGGCTCTTTCATCCTTAAATATAGAAATATTTGACATTCTCAAACCCACAGGATGAATATTTTTAGATGTGAAAGTCTGAGTGTATTTGGTACATTAAGTAGGTATAATGTTTAAGAATTTGGCCTATTTGAATATTGGTCAGCCTTTAATTCCAATCTAAAATATAATTTAACAATTGAGTTAGATTTGTAATTTTAAGTTAAAAATCATATTAACTTAAGTTTCTGTTAGATTTATAAGAATTACTTGGAAAAAATTTGTTGGGTTAGTATAGTATTTAAAAATGAAATATATTAAACTTATAAAACAATGTTTTAAATAGGTGAAGATATTTCATTAAGTTAGTAAATGGAACAAATACCATCCAAAATCCCCTTTAAAATTACAGCTAAAATTTGATTAATCTTTTTTGTTTTGTTTTGTTTTGTTTTGCAACAGGGTCTCACTTTGTCACCCAGGCTGGAGCACAGTGGTACAATCATGGCTCATTGCAGCCTCGCCCCCCAGGGCTCAAGCAATCCTCCCACATCAGCCTTCCAAGTAGCTGGCATCATGTAGTTGGTAGCTACATGCTCACTACTATGCCTGGCTAATTTTTGTATTTCTTGTAGAGATGAGGTTTCACTATGTTGCCCAGGCTGATCTCAAACTCCTGGGCTCAAGCAATCCACCTGCCCTGGCCTCCCAAAGGGCTGAGATTACAACCATGAGCCACCACGCCCAGCCCAAATTTGGCAAATCTTACTGTAAGGCCGATAGCCTCGCCAGGAGCCAGATGGACAATACTCACCCCCTCCCCACCTGATAACACTTATCAGGAGGCCGGACGTCCTACTGGCGCCTGCCTTCTCCATGCAGGCTCCCCACTCCTGCATTCCACCCCTAGCCCCACCCTCAGTACTACATCATACTATCAGCCCAAAATTCAAAAATCCCACCGAGAGCCTAACCAATGGCAGCTCGCCAAGTCTGGGTCCAGTCTCTCTCTCTGACCAATACAGGTGCCCATGCTTTGTTTCCTCACTGGTCAATCTGTTACCTTCTCCAGCCCACCTGTGGGTAGCCCTGCTGGGCTGCCAATGGCAACTTGCCAAGTCCAGGTCCAGCCTTTCTATGACCAATGCAGTTGCCCATGCTTTATTTCCCCACTGACCAATCTACTGCCCTTACCCCCTATAAAACCCCATGCCCAGAACGGCCGGGCGCGACTTCTCTGGCCCCTTCTCTGGACCACAGAACCTCGCCTGGGAGCTGAATAAACTGGAATTTAGTTTTCCTTATGCTGGCCTCAGTTTCCTAATTTTAAACTCGACAATAAGCCTTACACTGAGACTTTGCTGAAGTTGGGCTGAAACGATGAGGTCTTCTAAATATAGAGTCAAATCGTCTGCAAATAGAGACAATTTGAGTTTCTCTTTTCCTAATTGAATACGCTTTATTTCTTTTTCTTGCCTGATTGCCCTGGCCAGAATGTCCAATCCTATGTTGAATAGGAGTGTTAAGAGAGGGCATCCTTGTCTTGTGCCAGTTTTCCAAGGGAATGCTTCCAGTTTTTGCCCATTCAGTATGATATTGACTTCGGGTCTGTCATAAATAGCTCTTATTTTGAAATGCAATCCATTGATACCTAGTTTATTGTTAGTTTAGCATAAGGGCTGTTGAATTTTGTCGAGGGTCTTCTGCATCTATTGAGATAATCATGTGGTTTTTATGTTTGGTTCTGTTTATGTGATGGATTACATTTATAGATTTGTGTATGTTGAACCAGCCTTGCATCCCAGGGATGAAGCTGATTGATCATGATGGATAAGTTTTTTGATGTGCTGTCCAGGAATTTATCAATTTTTTTTCTATATTTACTGATTTATTTGTGAAGAGGTGTTGGTAGTACTCTCTGATGGTAGTTTGTAATTCTTCCTGAAATATCTAAAAGATTCATCTGTGAAGTCTAGGCCTTTTTTTTTTTGTGGGATGTATTAAAATTACTAATTAAATCTCTTTACTAGTTAGAGATTTATTTAGATATTCTATTTATTCTTGATAAAATTTTGGTAATTTATGTCTTTTTAGGGTTTTGTCCATTTTATCTAACTTATTTAAACTATTAGTATACAGTTGTTTATAGTGTTCACTTCTAATTGCTTTAATTTTTGTAAGGTCAATAGTGATATCTTCTCTTTTATTAAAGATTTTAGTAATCTGAAGCCTTTTAAAAAGTTTCTTAATCTAGTCAAACATCTGTTAATTTTGTTAAACTTTTTAAAAAACCAACTTTTGGTTTTATTGATTTTCTTGTCAATTAAAACAAAACACTAACAATTTTTAAATGGGTAAAAGATCTAAGCAGATATTTCACCAAAAAAGAAACAGATTACAAATAAGTGCTTTAAAGATGCTATAAATCATTAGCGGTAAGAGAAATGCAAATTAAAATCACAATGAGACACTTTTACATACCTACTAGAATGGCTGAAACAATACCAATGATACAAAGTGCTCATGAGGATGAGGAACAACTGGAACTCTAATACGTGACTGGTTGGAATACAAAAGGATACAGATCCTCTGCAAAACAATTGAGCAATTTTTTATAAAGATAAACATATACTTACCCTGTAATCTAGCAAGCATACTCCTAGCCGTTTACCCCCAAAACCAGAAAACATTTTCCTGGTTTTTCTATGCAAAAAACCATGCATAAATGTTTAGAATGGCTCTATTCACAATTGTTCCAAACTGGAAGTAATCTAAATATCTATAAGTGGATATCCATTAAATGGAGTACTTCTCAGCAATAAAAATGAGTGAAGTATTATACTTACATATGCAACATGAATGAATCTCAAATGTTAAGTGGAGGAAGCCAGACTCAAAAGACTACAAATTATATGATTCAATTTGTATGATATTTTGACAAACTAGAAGGACAGAAATCATGTCAGTGATTGCTGTGGGCTAGGTGGGGGCGAGGGGAAGTTTCTTTAAAGGAGCCTGATAGAATTTTTTAGATGACAGAAATAAAGCACATATCACTTGTCAGATACTTTGTTAGATCCTGGACATACAATGCTGAGGAAAACAGACAGTTTGCTTTAATGTAGTTTGCAGTCTGGAGGAAAGGAGAGATATTAATCTACTGATCACACGAATATATTTAACATTGCAATAAATGCCACAAAGGAAATGTTTAGGGTACTGAATCTGGTCTGGGAAAATATTTATTGATAGGAGTTAATGAGGAAATCAGGAGGAAAGGGTGGTCAAGTAATCCCTAAAAATATATATACCCTACAGAACAATAAGCATGTTTGAAAAATGAGAACAAGATAGTATGACAAGAGTAAAGTGATAAGAAAAATAGCATAAGATATGATGTGATTGGCCAAACCTATAAATAGTGTCTTTTCTATCATCCTAAAAGTTTCTGGAGAATTTTGTTATAAAATCAACTAATCCTAAATCATTTTTGTAACCTGTGGATGCCAAGTGGACAGTGTTTCAAAAAGTAGAAGTCTGTATATGTTAGGTGATAAAACAGATTTCAATACATTTAAAATGATTAAAATCATATGAAGTATGTTCTCTGACCAACATAAATTAGAATTAGAAATCAATAACAGAAGAAAGTTTGAGAAAGGTCAAAAATATATGGAAATTAAATAACATACTCTTAAATAACCAATGAGTCAAAGCAGAAATCATAAGGGAAATTAGAATAAAATTAGGTTTTAGTAAATGAATAAAAATGAAAACACAGCATACCAAAACTTACTAAAGGCAGCAAAGGCAGTGCTTAGAGAGAATGTATACATGTAAAAACTACATGATATCTGTATTCTACAAATATTTTCTCCCAGTCTATAAGTTGTCTTAATTTTCTTAAGTTTCTTTTGATAAACAAGGGTTTTTAATTTTGATGAAGTCCATCTTATCTATTTTTTCTTTTAAAGGTTTGGGCTTTTGCTTTCCAATCTAAAGATTGTTTCCTAATTCTACAGCATGATGAATTTTTCCAATATTTTCTTTTAGAAGTTTTATACTTCTGGATTTTACATTATCTGTGATCCTTTTTGAGTTAATCTTTGCAAATGGTATAAGGTATGGTTTGAGGCGTATATTGTTATATGTAAGTATTTAATTACTCAAATAGTTTGTGGAAAAGACTACTCTTCCTCCAGACAATTACCCTAACATCTTGTAGAAAATTTATTAATTAGATATATTTGCAAGTCTATTTCTGAAGGCTCTTTTCTAGTCCAGTGATCTGTGAATCTGTCCTTTCATCAATACCTCACGGTCTTTATAATTATAATTTTATAATAAGTCTTGAAATCAGGTAGTATGTGTTCTTCAACTTTGTTCTTGTTTTTCAAAATTGTTTTGACTATTTTAATTCATTTACCTTTTCATATATATCTTACAATTAGCTAGCAGATTTCTTCAAAAGGCCTACGAGATTTTGATTGAGATTGCATTGAATGCATAGCTCAATCTGGGGAGAATCCATGTCTTAACAATATTCAGTCTTTTAAGCCCTGAACATGGTATACTTTGTTTAGGTCTTCTTTGATTTGTCTCATCAGTGTTTTATAGAACTCAGTGTGCAAATATTGCACATTATTGTTTTAAACTACCAATTTCATATTTTTTGATGGTATTAAAAATGGTGCCCTATTTTAAATACAGTTTCTAATATTCATTGCTAGTATAAAGAAACATGATTGATTTTGTATATTGACCTTGTATCTATAATCTTACTAAGCTCACTCATCAGTTGTAATAACTTTTCTTTGGTAGAAAATTTAAGAATTTCTACTTAGACCAAGTGTCAACAAAATATAGCCCATAGGCCAAATCCTGTGGCAGTCAGTTTTTATAAGTTAGTTTTGTTGGACGATAGCCACACCCATTTGTTTACCTATTGTCGTGGCTACTTTTGCACTACAAAGGCAGAATTGAGTTGTAATAGAGACCACCATATATGGTCCACAAAAAGTAAACTATTTCCTATCTGGCCCCTTACAGAAAAGGTTTGCTGACCCATGCTCTAGAGTAACCACTAAAAGATAGAGATAGGATGTCTGACAAACTAATAGAAGGAAAAATATTAAAAGAGTAACAAATTTGATTACTCTAAAAGCAGGTATTCTTACAGGCTAGTACAAATTATTTTTATTACTTTTATTACTTCCATGATACTGCTAAAACTTTAGAACTCTTTAACTCCGTTTATTTTTCTCTTGCCTTTTACAGCATTCTTTCACTATATTTTAAATAGATTTTTAGTTCATATTTTAACTCCAGAAGACATTTAAAGTATTGTTTTAAATAAATGGTCAATATCCATTTATGTTTGCCCATATGATTACCATTTATTGTGTTGTTTCTTTTTACTTGTTTCTATTTGTGTGGGATCATTTTCTTTCTTCCTGAAAAACAATCTAGTATTTCTTTCAGTGCAGGAATGCTGGGAAAGAGTTCCCTCGGTTTTTGATTGTTGAAAAACATCTTTATGTCACCATCATTTATAAAGGATATTTTTACTGGGTGTAGAGTTCTAGATAATGTGAGACTCTTTTGAAAGATTTCTCAGTTTAATTTTTTTTTTAATTTTATTTTGGGTTTGGGGGTACATGTGAAGGTTTCTTACATAGATAAACATGCATCATGGGAGTTTGTTGTAAATATTATATTATCCAGGTATTAAGCTCAGTACCTAATAGTGATCTTTTCTACCCCTCTTTCTCCTTCCACATTCCCTGCTCAAGTAGAACTCAGTGTCTGTTGTTTCCTTGTGTTCATAAGTTCTTATTATTTAGCTCCCACTTACAAGTGAAAACATGCAGTATTGGTTTTTTATTTCTGCATTAGTTTGCTAAGGATGATCACCTCCAGCTCCATCCATGTTCCTGCAAAAGACAAGATCTTGTTCTTTTTTATGGCTGCAGTGTATTACATGGTGTATATGTACCACATTTTCTTTATCCAGTCTGTCATTAATGGGCATTTAGGTTGATTCCATGTCTTTGCTATTGTGAACAGTGCTTCAGTGAACATTGGTGTTCATGTGTCTTTTTGGTAAAATGCTTTATTTTCCTTTGGGTATATACCCAGTAACAGGATTGCTGGGTCGAATGGTAGTTCTGTTTTTAGCTCTTTGAGGAATCGCCATGCTGTTTTCCACAATGGTTGAACTAATTCACATTCCCAGCAACAGTGTATAAGGGTTCCCTTTTCTCTGTAACCTCACCAGCATCCATTAATTTTTTTACTTTTATTAATAGCCATTTTGATTGGTGTGAGATGATATCTTATTGTCATTTTGATTTGCATTATTCTAATGACCACTGATATTGAACTTTTTATTCATATGCATATTGGCTGTTGTATGTCTTCTTTTGTGAAGTGTTTGATCATGTTCTTTGTTCACTTTTTAATGGAGTTGTTTTTCTCTTGTAAATTTGCTTAAGTTTCTTGTAGATGCTGGATATTAGACCTTTGTCAGATGCGAAGTTTGCAAATATTTTCTCCCATTCTGTAGGTTGTCTGATTACTCTGTTGATAGGTTCTGTTCCTGTGTATAAGCTCTTAAGGTTACTTAGATCCTGTTTGTCAATTTTTGCTTTTGTTGCAATGACTTTTTGTGTTTTCATCATTAAATCTTTACCCATTCCTGTGTCCAAAATGGTACTGCCTAGATTGTCTTCCATGGTTTTTATAGTTTTGGGTTTTACATTTAAATATTTAATCCATCTTGAGCTGATTTTATATATGGTGTAAGGAAGGGGTTGAGCTTTACTTTTGTGTATGGCTAGCCAGTTATCTCAGCACCATTTATTGAATAGGGAGTGTTTCCCCCATTGCTGGTTTTTGTGAGCTTTGTCAAAGATCAGATGGTCATAGATATTGGGCCTTATTTCTGGGATCTCTGTTCTGTTCCATTGGTCTATGTGCCTGTTTTTGCACCAGTACCATTCTCTTTTGGTCACTGTAGTCTTGTGGTATAGTTTGAAGTTGGGTAATGTGATTCCTCCAGCTTTGTTCTTTTTTAGGATTGCCTGGGCTATTCAGGCTCTTTTTTGGATCCATATAAATTTTTAAATAATTTTTTTCTAATTCTGTGAAGAATGCCATTGGTAGTTTGATAGAAATAGCATTGAATCTGTAAATTGCTTTGGGCAGTACAGCCATTTAAATGATATTTATTCTTTTATCCATGAGCATGGGATATTTTTTCATTTCTTTGTATCCTCTCTGATTTTTTGAGCAATGTTTTGTAATTCTCTCATTATAGAGATCTTTTCTTCCCTGGTTAGCTGTATTTCTAGGTATTTTATTCTTTTTGTGGCAACTGAATGGGAGTTCATTCATGATTTGGCTCTTGGCTTGAATGTTGTTGGTATATAGGAATGCTAGTGATTCTCATACATTGATTTTGTATCCTGCAGCTTTGCTGAAGTTGTTTATCCGCTGAAGGAGCAGCTTTGGGGCTGAAACTATAGACATAGAATCATGTAGTCTGCAAACAGTGATAGTTTGACTTCCTCTCTTCCTATTTGGATGCACTTTATTTCTTTCTCTTGCCTGATTGCTCTGGTCAGGACTTCCAATACCATGTTGAATAATAGTGGTGAGAGAGGACGTCCTTGTCTTTTGCTGGTTTCACAGGGAATGCTTCCAGCTTTTGCCCCTTCAGTATAATGTTGGCTCTGAGTTTGTCATAGATGGCTCTTATTATTTTGAGGTATGTTCCTTCAATATCTAGCTTATTGAGAGTTTTTAACATGAAGGATATTGAATTTTATTGAAAGCCTTTTTTGCATCTATTGAGATAATCATGTGGTTTTTGTCTTTAGTTTTGTTTATATGATGAATCACATTTATTGATTTGTGTATGTTGAGCCAACCTTGGCTCCTGAGGATGAAGCCTACTTGATCATATTGTATTAGTTTTTGATGTGCTGTTGGATTCAGTTTGCAGGTATTTTGTTGAGGATTTTTGCATCAATATTCATTAAGGATATTGGCTTGAAGGTTTAGTTTTTACTGTGTGTGTGTGTGTGTGTGTGTGCACGCGCGTGTGTGCGTCTGCCAGCCAGGTTTTGGTATCAAAATGACACTGGCCTCATAGAATGATTTGGATAAAGAAGTTCTTCCCCCTCAATTTTTTTGTCATAGTTTCTGTAGGAGTGGTACCAGCTCTTCTTTGTACATCTGCTAGAATTTGGCTGCAATTCCATTAAGTCCTGGGCTTTTTTGCTTGGTAGGCAATTATTACTGATTCAATTTGAGAGCTCGTTATTGGTCTGTTCAGGGAATCAGTTTCTTCCTGGCACAGTCTTGTGAGGGTTTATGTGTCCAAGAATTTATCCATCTCTTCTAAGTTTTCTAGTTTGTGTGCAGAGGTGTTTGTAGTAGTTTCTGATGGTGGTTTTTATTTCTGTGGGGTCAGTAGTAACATTCTTTTCATTGTTTCTAGTGATGTTTATTTGGATCTTCTTTTATTCTTAATATTGTAGCTAGTGGCCTATTTTATTAATTTTTTCAAAAACAACAGCTTCTGGATTCTTTGATCTTTAAAACACTTTTTTTGTATTAGTGTATGTGTGTCTCAATTTCCTTCATTTTGTCTCTGATTTTGGTTATTTCTTATCTTCTGCTAGCTAAGTGAAAGGTAGGTTGTATGTGTCTAGCAATTGATCCCTTTTTTTCTAGGATTTCCAATTTATTGCATATAGTTGCTCGTAGTAGCCTCTATGATCCTTTGAATTTCTGCAGTATCAATTTTAATGTCTCCTTTTGAATCTCTGATTTTATTTATTTGGGTCTTTGCTCCTTTTGTTCTTTTAGTTAATCTGGCTCAAGTTTGTCAGTTTTCTTTATCTTTTCAAAAACCAACTTTTTGTTTCATTGATCTTTTCTGTAGTTTTCTTGCTCTGATCTTTATTGTTTCTTTTCTTCTATTAACTTTGGATTTGGTTTGCTCTTGCTTTTCTCATTCTTTAAGATACATCATTAGGTTGTGTATTTGAAGGGTTTTTTTTTTTCTTTGAGGTAGAAACTTAGATCTATACACTTCCCTTTTAGTTATGCTTTTGCAGTATCCCATAGGTTTGGATATGTTATGTTTTCATTATCCTTTGTTTCAATAAATGCTTCCATTTCCTTCTTAATCTCTTCATTGAGCCACTATAGGAGCATGGTCATGTAGGGACATATTGATTAAATTCCATGTGTTTGTATAGTTCCCAGAATTCCCTCTGTGATTGATTTGTAGGGTTTTTTGTTTGTTTTTGTTTTGTAGTCAGAGAAGATGCTTGGTATTATTTGATGTTACTGAATGTTTTAAGACTTGTTTTGTGACCTGATGTATGTTCTATCCTTGAGAATTATCCATGTGCTGAAGAGAAGAATGTGTGTTTTGTAGCCATTGGATGAAATGTTCTGTAAATATCTGTTAGGTCCATTTTGTTTTTCCTGCATATTAAGTCTGATGTTTCTTGTTGATTTTGTCTGGATGATCTGTCCAAGGCTGAAAATGTGGTGTTGAAGTCTCCAGCTATTATTGTAATTGGGATTTATCTCTCTCTTAAGAGATAATAATTGTAAGAATTAAAGAAAGAGGAAGAGACATGAAAGGTGACTTGCCAATCTAGACAGGTTTATTTTAGAGAAAACAAATCCGAGAGGAGCCTTCTGGTTGAGTTAGGTCAGAGGCCTACTCTCTTATAGACTAAGAGTATTTGTTTTTTTTTGTTTTTTTTTTTAAGATGTGTTGTACTGAACCGAGCATAGAAAGTTAACACCAAGACCAAAGTAGGCTAAATTGCAGGGTCTTTATTGCCGGTGGCCATGGAGGACTCACGTCTCTCCAACCCGTGGCCCTGAAAAGGAGGGTGTCAAGACCTTTTATACCCCTAAAACCACCTCGGGGTGAGCGTGATGGGTGGGGATGGGGGTGAGGAGCTTCAGACATTCGGAGGGCCAGGGGACTTTTGACATTCTGATTGTTACTTAAGCGGTTAACAAAAGTCAAAATAAGCATTTGTTTACACATTGTCTGGGTAGGGTGGAAATTACAAGTCGCAGGGGCCAAGATGGCCTGGGTTTGGACTGCTTCCTTGTCACATTATGGGTTACAGAGAGCAGTTTAAACAGAAAGCCAAGGTATGGTTGAGGTATGCAGTTTTATGGGGCTTTTTACCATGTCACACAGTGATGTCTTTATCAGCAGCATGAAAATGAACTAATACAGTAAATTAGTACCAGCAGAGTGGGGCACTGCTGAAAAGATACCCAAAAATGTGGAAATGACTTTAGAACCGGGTAACAGGGAAAGGTTGGAACAGTTTGGAGGGCTCAGAAGAAGACAGGAAAATGTAAGAAAGTTTCTAACTCCATAGATAGTTGTTTAATGGCTATGACTAAAATGCTGATAATGATATGGATAATGAAATCCAGGTTGAGGTGGTCTCAGATGGAGATGAGGAATTTGTTGGGAACTGGAGTAAAGGTGAACTCTTGTTATGTTTTAGTAAAGAGACTGGCAGCATTTTGCCCCTGCCCTACAGATCTGTGGAACTTTGAACTTGAGGAAGATGATTTAGGATATCTGGTGGAAGAAATTTCTAAGCAGCAAAGCATTCAAGAGATTACGTGGGTGCTGTTAAAGGCATTAAGTTTTGAAAGGGAAACTGTGCATAAAAGTTTGGAAAATTTGCAGCCTGACAATGTGATCAAAAAGAAAAACCTATTTTCTGGGAGAAATTCAAGCTGGCTGTAGAAATTTGCATAGGTAACGAAGAGCCAAATGTTAATCGCCAAGACAATGGTGAAAATGTCTCCAGGCCAGGTCAGACACCTTTGCAACGCCCCTCCCATCACATGCCTGGAGGGTCTATGAGGAAAAAATGGTTTCAAGGGCCAGGCCCAGGGCTCCCCTGCTGTGCCCTACATCCCAGCTGCTCTAGACATGGCTGAAAGGGGCCAAGGTACAGCTCATAACTCATAATTTTATGAGTTATTAAATGCAAGTTTAAACAGAATTTTTCAATTCTCAAATTGGCAAAGGAGTTTTGATAAGATAATACCCAGTGCTATTGAGGCTTCCAAGAAAACAGACATGCTTGTTTATAAACTGCCATTGGACATGTAAGTCAGTGTAACTTTGGGGATACTTTGGGACTTCCACATCCAGAAGGAATAAAGGAGGTTATCCCGTGTTTTTCTGAGTACAGCTAAAAATCTTGGACATAATATATAAAACCAACATAGAAAACTCTGAAAGCTGGAATGAAGAAAGCAGACCGGCTAGAGACCTTGGGACCAAAAGAGCAAAATGCCAGAGTCCCCTGGGTTTTCTTTTTCCATCATATATTTATTGAATGAGAGCCACAGAAACTGACAACTGGAAACACCAATGGACTCGGATTTTAAAAGCCCCAACAAAAACCTACACTCTTTAGCAAAAGACCAGGAAAGAGTATCTTAGCAAGATAGAAAACTCTGAGACAATAATTGCTCTACTCCTGCCAAGCATCACTGAAAAAAACAGGTCTCACTTCAGTTTAAATGGCATAACCCAAATCACTGAAAATGCTATCACAGACATGCAAAAACATTTTTCTATTACCTTTCTTAAAAAACATATTATAAAACTGTATCTAAAACAAGACTGCATTTTATGAAAATATATGTGCATGCTCATACAAAGAAAAAATGACGAAGAATCATACACCAAGGGTATTCGTCATTACTAGGTAGAGGGATTATAGTAACTTTTCTTTTTTATATCTTCCAAATTGTCAACAGTGAACATAAACTATTAGATTGGGAATGTTAAAATATGACAAGTGGAAAAATAATTTACAAAGCAATTTATGAAGACTATTTACAATTTATGACCAAGTCCTCAAAAGCAACTGCAACAAAAACAAAAATTGACAAATGGGATCTAATTAAGCTAAAGAACTTCTACACAGCAAAAGAAACTATCAACAGAGTAAACTAACTACAGAATGGGAGAAAGTATTCACAAACTGTACATCCAATGAATAACTAATATCCAAAATCTATTAAACTAAACTTAAAAATCAACAAGAATAAAACAATCCGATTAAAAAATAGGCAAAGGATTTGAACAGATGCTTTTCAAAAGAAGACATATAAGTAGTCAACAAACATAGGATAAAGTGCTCAACATCACTAATCAGAGAAATGCAAATCAAACCACAAAGAGATACCATCTCACCCCAGTCAGAATGGCTATTATTAAAAATTCAAAAAATAACAGATGCTGTAAAGGCTGCAAAGAAAAGGAAATGTTTACGTACTGTTGGCGGGAATGTGATCAGTAACTGTGGAAAGTAGTTTGGAGATTTCTGTAAAAACTTAGAACAGAGCTATTTTTCAAGCAAGCAATCCCATTACTGGGTATATATCTAAATGAAAATGACTCATTCTACAAAAAAAAAAAAAACAAAAAACAAACAAACAAAAAAAAAAACGCTCCCATGTTCATCACAGCACTATTCTTTATAGCAAAGACATGGAACCAATCTAGGTGCCCATCAACAGTGGACTGGATTAAAAAAATATACAGCATGGGATGCTATGTAGCCATAAAAACAAAGAAAATCATGTCATTTGCAGTAACATGGATGCAGCTAGAGGCCATTATCCTAACTGAATGAATACAGAAATAGAAATCCACATGTCACATGATCTCACTTATTAAGTGGGAGCTAAATCTTGGGTACATATGGACATAAAGATGGGAACAATAGACACTGGATACTCCAAAAGGAGGGACGGAATGAGGAAATGGCTGAAAAACTTTCCTATTGTGTACTATGTTCACTATCTGAGTGACAGGATAAATAGAAGACCAAACCTCAGCCTCATGCAATATATCCTTGTAACAAATCTGTGCAGTCCCTGAATCTAAACTAAAAATGGAAATTTGAAAAAGAATACTCGCAAACATAAAACAAATACAAATTGCAAAAACCATAATAGGTTCAGTTTTATTTTATATCTAAGAAGCTAACACAGATAAAATGACATGAAAAAATAGTTAAGGTAATAATAGTAGAAAATAACACCAACTGTCGTGGTAAAGACTTTCCTGTAGCACAAATCACTATATGATATGGTTTGGCTGTGTCCCCAGCCAAATCTTAACTTGAATTCTCTCTCTCAGAATTCCCACATGTTGTGGGAAGGACCCAGGGGAAGGTAATTTAATCATGGGGACCGGTCTTTCCCATGCTATTCTCATGACAGTGAATAAGTCTCATGAGATCTGATGAGTTTATGAGGGGTTTCTGCTTTTGCTTCTTCCTCATTTTTCTCTTGCTGCTGCCATGTAAGAAGTGCCTTTTACCTCCTGCCATGACTCTGAGGCATCCTCAGACTATGCAACTGTAAGTGCAATTAAACCTCCTTTTCTTTCCAGTTTCGGGTATGTCTTTATCAGCAGCATGAAAACAGACCAATACAGTTAATTGGTCCCAGGAGAATGAGGCATTGCTGGAAAGATACCCAAAAATGTGGAAGCAACTTTGGAACTGGGTAACAGGTAGAGGCTGGAACAGTTTGGAGGGCTCAGAAGACAGGAAAATGTAAGAAAGTTTGGAATTTCCCAGAGACTTGTTGAATGGTTTTGACAAAAATGCTGACAGTGATATGAACAATAAGGTCCAGGTTGAGGTGGTCTCAGATGGATGTGAGGAACCTGTTGGGAAATGGAGCAGAGGTGACTCTTGGTATGTTTTAGCAAAGAGACTGGCAGCATTTTGCCCCTGCCCTAGAGATTCATGGAACTTTGAATCTGAGAGAAATTATTTAAGGTATCTGGTGGAAGAAATTTCTAAGCAGCAAAGCATTCCAAAGGTGACTTGGGTGCTGTTAAAAGCATTCCATTTTAAAAGGGAAACAGAGAATAAAAGTTCAGAAAATCTGTAGCCTGATGATGCAGTGAAGAAACCCATTTTTCGAGGAAAAATTCAAGCCTATTGCAGAAATTTGCCTAAGTAGCAAGGAACCTAATGTTAATCACCAAGACTATTGGGGAAAATGTCTCCAGGACATTTCAGAGATCTTCACGGCAGCCTCTCTCATCACAGGACTGGAGGCCGAGGAGGAAAAAGTGCTTTCATGGGCCAGGCACCCCCATGTTGTGTGCAGACTAGGGACTTGGTGCCCTGTGTCCCAGCCACTCCAGCAGTGGCTGAAAGGGCCCAATGTAGAGCTTGGGCTGTTGCTTCAGAGGGTGCAAGCCCCAACCCTTGGCAGCTTCCACGTGGTGTTGATCCTGTGGGTCCATAGAAATCAAGAACTCGGGTTTGAGAACCTCTACCTAGATTTCAAAAGATGTATGGAAATGCCTGGATGCCCAGGCAAAAGGTTGCTGCAGGGGTGGGGTCCTCAGGAATAATTTCTGTAAGGGCATTGCAGAAGGGAAATGTGGGGTTACAGTCCCCCCTCCAGAGTCCCTACTGGGGCACTGCCTAGTGCAGCTGTGAGAAGAGGACCACCATTCTCTACATTCTCTAGAATCCAGAATAGATCCACCAACAGGTTGCACCGTGCACCTGGAAAAGCCAGAGACACTCAATGCCAGCTTGTGAAAGCAGCTGAGATGGAGGCTGAACCCTGCAAAGCCAGAGGGGTGGAGCTACCCAAGACCATGGGAACCCATCTATTGCATCAGTGAGACCTGGAGTCAAAGAAGATCATTTGGAGCTTTAAAATTTGATTGTGCCACTGGATTTCGGACTTGGATGGGGCCTGAAAACCTTTTGTTTTGGCCAAGTTCTCCCATTTGGAATGGTTTTATTTACCTAATACCTGGACCTTTATTATTTCTAGGAAGTAACTGACTTGCTTTTGATTGTACAGGCTCATAGGCAGAAGGGACTTGCCTTGTCTCAGATGACACTTTGGACTGTAGATTGAGTTAATGCTGAAATAAGAATTTGGAAAACTGTCGGAAGGCATGATTGCTTTTGAAATGTGAGAACATGATATTTGGAGCTGGGAGTGGAATAATATGGTTTGGCTGTGTCCCCACCGATATCTCAACTTGACTTGTATTTCACAGAATTCCCACATGCTGTGGGAGAGACCCAGGGGGAGGTAACTGAATCATGAGGGCTGGTCTTTCCCATGCTATTCTCATGATAGTGAAGAAGTCTTACAATATCTTATGGGTTTATCAGGGGTTTCCACTTTTGCTTCTTCCTCATTTTTTTCTTGCCACCACCATGTAAGAAGTGCCTTTCACCTCCTGCCATGATTCTGAGACCTTCCCAGTCATGTGGAACTGTGATTGCAATTAAACCTCTTTTTCGTCCCAATTTCAGGTTATGTCTTTATCAGCAGCATGAAAACGGACTAATACACTATAAAAGGAGAAATGGTCCTCTGAGCTATTTGTCCAAAGGAAATTTAGGATTATAGCAATGTTGAAAAGTTTTCTTAACGCTCTCTGCTGGCATCAGACTTCCCACTATTTTCTGCCTAATTACATGTTCCCAATTTTAAGTAGTAGCTCTACACTTCCCCATTGAAGTTTTCCTTGTGACTATGCAAAACCAGATTAGTCTTTTTGCTTCTCAGAATTCACATAACAGTCTGAGTAACACTTAAGTTTACAGAATCAAAAAATATTTTTCTAGTTAATGATATTATGTCTCCCTCCTATGAATCCCTAGAGTACACTGTTTGCTGATACTTCTCAGATTTTGCCTCTTCCAGCTACTTCTATGTTTGTTTTATCTATTCAACTAGACTGTGAAACCCCTATGGTCAGGGGTATCTTATTCATCTTTACCTACCATAAAATGCCTAGCACAATACGTTGTACTCAGTTAATAAATACATTGTCTTGTTCCATTAGGTGAGCAATAATATCATGAACATTTCAAATCAGATATCTCAGCTTCTGCTTCGAATACTTATAGTACATAGCTTAGGTCTAGGCACAGTAATGTATAATGCATACTTGTTGACTCCTATTTACTGAAATATCCTCAAGAAATACATTGTAGAATGCATGATATCTAATGCTGCTGGAAAAAAAAGTTTTGAAACATATAAGTGAAAGAGCAGATAAAGCAGTCCTTAACTTTAGCCTCATAAATAAACAAAATAAATTGAAAATTTATACATGAAGAAAGTGCAGTAATTGGATTCAGAATTTAGAATTCAAGGTGCTATGGTTTGAATGTTTGTGTCTCCTCACAATTCATACGTTGACATATGCAATGCAAAAGTATTACCTCTTAATACTCCAAGTAGGCCCACAATGCAGAAGTATTAAGAGGTAGGGCCTTTGGAATATGGTTAGGTTTGGTCATGAGAGCTCTGCCCTCATAAATGGAATTAGCTCTCTTACAAAAGAGGTCCAAGGAAGCTTTTTTATCCCTACCCCCTATATGAGGACACAAAGGAGGTGCTACTTATGAGGAACAGGTCCACATCAGACACTGAATCTGCTGGCACCTTAATTTTGGACTTTCTAGCCTCTAGAATCGTGAGCAATAAATTTCTGTTCTTTGTAAGTTACACAGTCTAAGGTATTTTGTCATGGCAGCAAAAATGGACTAAGAACGTGAAGAAAAAAAATTAGCAATTTAAAAAAAAGTGTAATGCAAGCAATTTCCAATAAGCTAAAGAAAAATTAGAAATAACTGAAAGTCATAAAATTCTTCACTGGAGAACTAAAAAATTATGCCTGTGAAGATTTAGCCACTGAAATGTTTATAGGGAAGGGAAAGGTATGAAATGACTTACTCTATAACCGTATTTTGTACAAACAAATACTCTAAATAATAAAAAAGTGAGAAAATCTCTATAGATACAACCTTGACAACTGTAACAGCTGCCCCCCTTTCCTTCCTAAACAAACAAAAAATACAAACAACCATTCTACTATGCTTACAGGTGCCTTTCATGCATGTCATCGTTGAAGAACATAACTCAACGACCCGAACAGCAAAAGTTCCTGGTTCCTCTGCTGGCACTGTCAAAATGGAAATCTAAAAAGCAAAAATAAAGTATCAGACGCAGCTGTTAGATTTCATTTTCATTCTTCTAACATTAAAATACTGCTAACTTCTAAACTGAGTATCTTTTTCAAACATCTCGATGTCTTAAAAAAATATGGCTTGTAAGGATTTAATTTTGGAACAGAATTTGAAACATATATATGTATCATGTTCATAATTCTCATAGATATTAACTATTTTAAATATCTTTAATATTTATTAAATCCTTATTAACTTTCTCTAGATTTCTTACTATAAACTTACTATAGGTTGAGTAACCATTATCTAAATTCCAAAATACTCCAAAATCCAAAACTTAGCGCTGACATAATGCTCTAAGAAAATGCTCAGTGGAGCATGTTGGATTTTAGATTTTCAGATTAGGGACACTCAACTGGTATACTCCAAAATCTGAAAAAATCTGAAATCCAAACACTTCTGGTCTAAAGCATTTCCGATAAGGGTACTCAACCTGTATTTTCAAAGGATACCATTGTGACTTCTTAGTTCTGAAATAGATGTACTTTGCTGTTTGAAATCAGACCATATTAAATCAATCTTGATTACCTATAATGGCTAAAAACAGCAGTTAGCACTAATAGTTAAAGACTAAAGATTACCCATCCCAATCTTATTGAAACAAGCAGTCAAAGTAAATATATATCAAAACATTTGAAAACAAATAATTTTTAAAGACTCCTTTAATAAAACTAGAAATTCAGAATCAAAAGTTAAATGTAAAATTGTTAAGTACTATTTATTGATATGTAGTATGCTACCTTAGGCATTAATGATATGCTAGATGGCTTTATACTTAAAAACTTGAAATGATCTTCAGGTCAATGTTTCTTTTTATTTTTGAGGCAGAGTCTCACTCTGTCACCCAGGCTAGTATACAGTGGCACAAACTAGGCTCACTGCAACCCCCACCTCCCGGGTTCAAGTGATTCTCGTGCCTCAGTCTCCCAAGTAGCTGGGATTATAGGCATGCATTACCACACCTGGCTATTTCTTTTGTATTTTTTGTAGAGGTGGGTTTTGCCATGTTGGTCAGGCTGATCTCAAACTCCTGACCTCAAGCAATCCACCCACCTTGGCTTCCCAAAGTATTGGGATTGCCGGTGTGAGCCACTGCGCCCGACCCAGGTCCGTGTTTCTTTGTAGAGCCTAAAGTTTCAATACTAATCCTCAATCTAATCTTCAATGTGAGGAAATTTTATCCTCTCACATAGAAAATACTTGTCAAAAGGGAAAAGCCCATTTGCACTTCGCCCTGTAAGTGCTATGCTACATTTTCACTGAGAATGTCACAGTGATGGCCCAAAGAGGAAACACCTAAAACAAATTTTAAATTAGAAACTATTTTCATAACCATGACTATCCTACATTTATGTACATTTCTGCTCTCAAAATGTCTCAAAAAACTTACTTCTCCATGTTCCTCTCAACTCCCTTTGTTCATGATAGAAAATATACTATGGCATTAAAAAGGCAGATGACACTAAGACACTGAATGCTGAACAATAGTTAAATGAGTACAACTAAAAACATGACCACAACTGGAAAAGTGTCATAATGACTGCATTAACATGCAAGGACTTCTTTTCATTTCTACAACTATCACCTTTTTTTTTTTTTTTTTACTGAGATGCAATTAGTAACCTCCTAGTACAGTACCTCCATCACTTGAACTCTGAGAAGTTAACTGCCTCAAACCTCACAGAAATGATAAAAATCATCAAAAAAGAATTCCCTTAACCCTCTAATACCACTTCCATAAAATTTACCTCCACCCACATCTATTCTTCCCTCTAAGTCTCATCATTCTATCTATGCTGTACAACTCAAAAAAAAAAAAAAAAAAAAAAAAGAGAAAGAGAGAAGATAAAAGAAGAAAACTCCCTACAGGAAACAAAGAAAGGCAAGCAGGACACACACTTTAGACTGATCACTCTGAAGAAAATGTAGAAGGCAGAGTTGAAGTAGACAAGATGAGAGACAACATGACCAGTTATAAGTCAGAAGTGATGAGTCCCATAACTGGAACAGTGAGAAAAGGCAGATCAAAGCAAGTTTTAGGGAAGTACACTGAAGGACGTGAAGCCGATGAGATGTCAGAGACGGGAGAAAGAAGATGCCGTTGAAATGATGTCAGAACTATTCCCAGAAGAAGGGAATACCGGATGAGGAGCAGTTTGAGAAGGGAAGATGGTGAGTTCAGTTTTGATTATGTTCCATTTGACAGATGTCCAGCAGGAAGCTTAGCATGTGGGCCAGACACTCCTGGGAGATACAGAATTGACTGTCACCAAGATCTATGCAGAACTGAAATCATGAGATAACAGAGTCATCTAGTGAGTGTGCCCACAGCAACACATATTGTGGACTGAGGGAATAACACTGAGGAGCCCTGATATTTAAGGATTGGGTAAAGGAACAAGAGCCACTAAGAAAGAAGAGAGGCAACAGCCAGAGTCATGAGGAGAACCACAGGAGCACAGTTTCATGGAAGCCGAAAGTACAGACTTTCAAGAGCAAGGAAATAATGTTGTCAAATGTACTGGGAAAGTCCCAGTAGACAAGAACCAAAAAACACCCCCAAGCCCTGACTTTTGTAAAGTTATTAATGAATTTAGCAAGAAAAAATGTGGCAGAAATAGGAGGGTAGAAGCCGGGTTGGAGTGTTAAAGAAATGAATGGGAGGTAAGGAGCTGGTGGCAGCAAGTACAGACACTGTCTTGAAATGCTGATGAGAAGAGGAAGACAGCTAGAGATGGGGGCAGAATCAAGGGAGTGGTTTCTTTTACTTTTTATTTTTAGAACAGAAAATGCTAGTATGTATACATATATGTACTAGCACATATGAAATAGAAAATGCTTCTGTGTTTGTGTGTGTCTCTGTGTCTGTGTCTTTGTTAAAAAAAAAAAGGTGTCAGCAGTGGGGAGAGGTTGAAGATACAGGAGAGAGAGCAGACAGTAAAGGGTGGTGCGGGTGTGTGTGTGTGTGTGTGTGTGTGTGTGTGTGTGTCCGTGTGTGTGCCAAGGGCACTTGTCAAAGCGGCTGGCTTTGAACAAAGAAGGGAGCCTTCTGATTCATTCCTGGGCTGGAGTACACACGTGGTGGTGGGGCAGGAAGTCAAGGGCTACTGTGCATGTTGGATGGCCTATTTTCAGCGAAGCAAGGTTGTTGGGGGTAAAGGGGGTGAGAGGAGCAGGGGATAAGAAGGGTGGGTAAAATCATCAAGACTTGGATTAGGCACTGAGGGAAAAGGGAAAGAGAGCTGTCTGAGGCCAGTGGAAGAACTGACTGGTGATCTGTGCTGAAGCTCCAGCGGAATCACGTTGGCACCCTTGTTTCTGTGGCAGGGTTAGTCTGTCTGGTTATATGGTTTTCTTAAGCAGCCATCAGTGATCCAGGTGAAGATTATAGCCTGACTCAGGGATGGGATCTTCCTCTGTGGATACAGTAGAAGGACATGACAACATGGGTACTGAGAGTGTCAGACAAAGAGCAATTCAGAAGATCTACTACGGGGTCTAGTGCAGGGAAAAAGAAAAGGGCAGAAGGGAGATGATAAACTGAAAAGAAACAGAGGGAATGAGGAATTGTACGTCTCTTAACAGACTGGGTGGAGGTAAGAGAATGAAAGAGCTGAAAGGATAGGAGCAGATTAATGCCACTATAGATCCATGACCTTCAGACTCAACTGAGCCATTAACACTGCCCAGCAATTTGAACGTGAGACAGTACACTCTCCAACTCCTATGGTGATTATTTTACATCTTTCCTTGAGCTTCTACCCATCCACATTTGCACACCCCTGTTCTCAAAAGATGACTTCACCTTGTTTATAACTTAAAGAATAAATGTAACCCATAAGATGAGAATTCCCAAATCTACAAATGCATTCATCTGGTTTCAACATGTCTCCCATCCTATCCAAGGGCAACGACTTTGCCTGTTCTCTGAATTTTAGCCTTCCCAGCCTTTGCCTGGACCTTGATCCATTAATTATCCTCCTTCTTACTTCAGTATCTTCAGCCTCTCCCTCTCTACTGGCTTCATCCCATCAGCTGAAATATATACTAATCTTTTAAAGTAAAGAAAAGCCCTCTTCTTCTCCACATCTCTCTTCAAAGACCAGTTCCTCCCTCTTACTCTTCACAGCTTAGCTTCCCCCAAGAGTTATCTCTATCTGTTCTCTTTACTCTTCTGCCTCCCTGTCACCCTTTGATCCACTCACAAACCTCATAGCTTACTGGGAAATACAGACGAGTAAACCAGTTATCGTAGGACAGTGGAGTAAGTAATATAATAGCTGCCGTACTGTTTCTTCTACACACCTATGCTCACACTTGTCACACTGAACTACAGTTGCTACTTATCAGTATCTGTATCCCCCAGACTGTAAGCTATCTGAGGGCAGAGATGCTATCATAGTCACCACTAGCTCCTTAGAACGCAGCAACGCTGGCTGGAAGGTAAAAAGCACTCATTGCTGAATGGCTTCATGAAAGTATTTATATTACACATATAATAAGTATATTTGGGGGACTTTTTTGTATATAATGTTGATTTATTAGCAATAAAAACTGGGACAATGAATTGACTTTATCCACTCACATACTTCTTTTATGTAAGAAAAAGCTTTCAACTTAAGGAACTTTAGGAGCCTACTTTTAGCAGTGGCTTACAGAACCGACAGTCACACCTACTGAGGAAGCTGATTTCATCGGTCACTATGAAATATGGCTAGAAGGAAAACTGGGTACTCTGAAATTTAAGAGGTCTGACTGGGTAAAAATCAGAGGCATAATGACATTCCTATGGAACTGCGGATACGGAGGGAGAAGAGGGTACGGAAATGAACAACAGTGGTAAGGAAATACCATAACTGGGAATGTGTGTGGAAATCACTCACACCAGGCCTAACAGTCCACTTACAATCATTGTCATAGGGTTGGCTACTTGTCTTTTTCTTCCCAGATTTTTAAATGTATTCTCTGGGGAGTCTCTTTTTCTCCCCATAACAATATATTCTCACTTTCACAGAAATAATTGTCAAAATCTAGTATTTACATCAATTTTCCTAAAATAAATCTGTTATATAAGATGCAACTATCTGTTCCACTGGATGGAAATCCTTAAGAAACCAATGCCATTACATTATTGCCATCATGTATTTTTTTAAAAACACACTTAGTAACTACAAGTTGAGTATCCCTAATCCAAAAATCTGAAATCCAACATGCTCTAAACCCCCCCCAAAAATCTAAAATCCAAGCACTTCTTGCCCCAAGCATTTCGGAGAAGGGATACTCAAACTTGAGAACATATGGCTTAATATATTTTGCCAATATTGATTTATACATATTACCATGGAGATTAAATTAGTAACAATGTTATTAGAAAGCATAGGACTCAATGAGGTAGCATTTCACATCTGTTAGGATAGCTACTATCAACAAGACAGGAGATAACAAGTGTTGATGAGGATGTAGAAAAAAGCAGACCTTGTACACCACTGGTTGGAATGTAAATCTTTACAAACATTATGGAAAACACTATGGAGGTTCCACAAAAATTTTAAAAATAGAATTATCACATAATCCACTAATCCAGATTGTGGGTATATATCCATCAGTATCTCAAAGAAATGTCTGCACTCTCATGTTCAATGCAGCATTACTCGCTGAAGCCAAGATTTGGAAACAACCTAAGTGTCCGTCAGTGGAATTATGGTTTTTGTAAAAATGGGGTGTGTGTGTATGTGTACACAATGGAATAATATTCAATCTTTAAAAAAGGAGAAAGTCCTACCATTTGCAACAACATAGATGAACCTGGAGGACATTATGCTAAATGAAATAAGCCAGACACAGAAAGGAAAATACTGCATGATTGCTCTTACATGTGAAATACAAAAAATTCAAATTCATAGAAGCAGAGAGTAAAACGGTGCTTACCAGGGGCTAAGCAAAATGGGAAGATGTTGGTCAAAGGGTACAATCTTTCAGTTACACAAAAAGAGTAAGTTTTAGAGATCTAATGTACAGAGGAAGACTACAGTTAATAATATGGTGTTGTATATTTAAAATTTGCTGAAAGTAAATCTTAAGTGTTCTCACCATAAAAAACGTAACTATGTAAAGAGATAGATATGTTAATTAACTTAATTGTAGTGATTAGTTCACCACGTATATGTATACCGAAACATTACGTTGTACATCTTCATATATACACCTTTTATTAAAAATATATAGGACTGAATTTACCTGTTGATCTGAATCTGTTTTTAGGACAGATCTATCTGTAATCAGCACTGCCCTGGAGATCTGCCTGTAATGCACAAAACAGTCAAGCAGTAATTCTGATTCCATGCATAAGTTTCGTTTATAGTTATACAAACACCAGAAGGCATATTTCAAAGATTTAAGTCAGGATAAAAGTGTAACCTCCCAAAACCAAGTCAAGTTTGGCTTTAATCTCTCCTTGGCTCATGAAAGAAGGACGCCTGACCTACAGACAAACCCCAGCTGAAGCAAAGGAGCTGAAATTAGGCTAGACTCCTTTAAAACCAGACCCTGTAAGTGAAGTAAGATATTGAATATATCTTTGGTTTGGCATTTATTTGCACGTTACCTGAAGAACAGAATCATACAGAAATGTCAATAAAATTACTTTCGCTTGCTAGTGGGTGGAGGGAACCTTACCTGTATTGCACACGTGAGCATGTGTTCTCAGAAAAGTAACTGTCCTCCACGAGGAAATGCTTAGAGATTATTCTCTGACCAAACTGATCTATAATTGCTTTACATCTATAAAGAAGATAAGTATAGCACAAAAGTTCATATTAATAATTAAATAATGGAGAAAAACAACATAATCAGCTACCAATTTTGAATCTCAAACCAATTTCTCATGAAGACAACATTTACAACTTGCCTAAAATTCCACATTTTCTGACACAAAACTGACACTAAATGACAGAATATATATTCTTGTTGCCATTTTGAGGTCTTTTCAAGAACAAAATGAACCTGGAATACATCTTAAACATGTACCCTGAATGCCATTAATAAGAATAAAGTCAGTATAAGAATTATAGTAAATCCTAAGTTTCCTAATGTTTAGGAACACAGAAGCATTTCCTTTGTTTAGAAAACAGGCTTGTATATATTTTTTTCCTTAACAGCTCTAAGAAAAGAGAGAAAAAGTGATTAAATACCTTGTTATATCATTCGCAGCCTATAAAGGGCTTTTACAGGCTTTTTATTTTTCTGTTAAATATTGGTTTCTCTTTTGTCCAAGAATAACTCTATGGTCACGTGTTTGATAATGTTTGAAACAGAAAAACGGGATAGAGCTTCTTTTAATATCTGTTTCCACTTTACTTCAAAGGACGATCATAGAAAGATTTCTTTCAAGTGCTGTTTCCAAATAAGGAAAACACTTATGCACGGACATTATCAGGTCTCTGTCATCTGATATGTGTTGAGACAATGAATCATATAGAACCCTCCATTGACCTTCTTTCAATGTGTCTAGATAAAAGGATGAAAATTGGAATCCATCCACTTGCAGTGCCACAAGTTATAAATGTACTTTATAGGGCTCATTATCCAAACTAATGGACTAAGGGCAACATCCTTGAAATGGACTTACCAGCACTGACAATGCCAGTATGCAATATTTCAGGAACTATATGCAAATGACTGTGTGTTTGCTATATCTTTTGATTATGGAAATATCAATTTATTTGTGTCACAGCTTCTTCTTTGGGGAACAGAATTATTTTATTAGAAATGAACTTATGTGTTGCCCCTCATAAAATGCAAGCAAATTAATTTCAAAAGCATATTGTAAAATATACTGGTATAAGTTAAAATCTGTTCAATCACTCTAAAAATAAGCCATATAAGTGATATCTTCCAGGAATAAAGGCATTAAAAATAAAATGACTAACACTCAAGACCAATAGTGAGAAGAATTCAATTTGTATTTCCCAAAGGCAGATTACGATATGCTAATATTTTTGAACAAATGGCATCCCACTGTTGTAAGGATAAACTATGATGTCTAGTGATGTACATAATAGATATTTTAACCAATTAACCACTTTTAATATAACATTTGTTATATTACATTCATATTTACATGATTTTTCCCATCTCATCTCCACTTTCTTTCTCTTCTCCACTTCTGTTCCTATATATACCTCCTCACATTTTACTGAACTAGAACTCTTGCCTTATAAAATACTTAACAAAATAGATCTGAAGTACTTACATCTGATATTCTCCAAAATAGTGTTTTAAAAACTGAAAATATAAGTTATTCACTCAGTCTTCTATTTTTAAACACTCATATACCATTTGAAACACAAAGTACTTAAGACAATTGAGAAGAGAAATCTGCTATCTGTCATTAAACATCAATCTCTATTTGTCCTATAAACACTGACAAGCCTTTTTCTTACCTTTAATTGAGAGACTATGTGAAGACAAGAGGAAATAATTGGGCAGAAAACAGTGTGTGTTAACTTTCTATATCTTGATAGGGTTTAGATTATACAGATTTATCATTTGTTAAAACTCAGTTAAGGAGCACTTAAGATTTGGGCACTTCACTGTATATAAATTTTACATCAAAAGAAAAACACTAAACAAATATTGAGCTCCAGTTAATGATATGCATGCTGAAGTATTTAGGGGGAATTTTACTGACATCTGAAATTTACAGTCAAATGCATTAAAAAGATGAGTCAATACATGGATAGAATGATTAATATTTGGGTAGCTATGTGACTAAACAAGTTTATTAAAATGTTAATTGCAGAACCCAGGAAGTGGATATACAGGTGTTCTCTCGAAATTCCTTCCACATCAGTATAAGTTTGAAAATGTTCATCATAAAATGTTAAAATAAAACTGGGGCGGGGGAGGGTCAGTGTTAATATAAATCTCAGACCTGAGTGTAAGTCTTTGCAAAAGGTTCCCATTTAAACTGTATTATTAAACCTGGCCCTCAGGTTTGTAGGCTTTTAAACAAGGTTGTTTTGGTGGTAGCTATACCTTCAGTGACAGGTAGACATTTGTTTCAAGTTCTGATATTAGAAAGAACTCATGGAGATCACTCAAAAGGGAAGTATGGGGGTGTGGGAGTTAGGGAGCTCAACTATACAAGGAGAAGATACTAATACATGTGTCTATTTATGCTGAGGCTTCTAATGAAACAGTGATTGTCAGAGTGGGAGGAGGAGAAGGAAGCAAATCAGAATCACACCTGGGGGACATTTTGAAATTATAAAGTACCCCTGGAGATTCTGATAAGCTCCCAAATCCCAGGAAAGAATCACTGTCAAGCATGCCACCGCTGCTGTTGTATCTTCCATGTTGTGGTAGGTGGAGAAAAGTCAAGGACTATTGGTACAGATAAAATCTTTTTCTGCAGAAATTGAGGTGATGGTCACATATGCCCAAGTCTCAGTCTGGAAGATGATAATAACACGACTCACTTGATAATATCACTCTGAAGCACTAAGGCTCTAGGCCTAAGCAAAGCTGCTCAAATCAAAACATGTTTAAGCAAGTGAGAAGATCTGTTCTCCTCTCATTTAACTTACTGTCATACATTCAGCCTAACTAGGAAAACAATGAATAAGAAAATATTTATTTTGGACCTAGATTTAGTCTTTGTATGATAAAGATTCATACCAAAGATTAGATGACATTTAAGCAATGGAAAGCAGCAAAATAAAAAAGTGCTGCCAGAGACATGAAAATACCCTTCCCACGTAAACCTGAGGAAGCCAGGAAAGGTTAAACCATGTGATATTTAGTGAGGGCCTTGCTGAGTTTCATAAATAGTATTTGAGGAGGAACATGACAGATGTCCCCAGTTACAGGGACACAATGACCAAGCTGATCACACAAAACACTGAAGCCAGACAGAACATTTCTAGAGCTAAGCTTTCTAAATCAACAAATCACAAGAGTTATTCAGTTCTTGGTTCAATGCTATAAGGGCATAGATAGCAAAATGATGATAAGGAAGAAAATAATAAAATGAAAACCTAGTATCTGGAATTTGGCTTAGATGAGAAAAATAACACTAAAACAAGTATTCAACTTCTGGGATCTTCACAATGAATACACCAAATAATTTTATGGTAAAGAAAGCAGAAATCGCATATGGAATAATTTAAAGGAAAATGTACAAGCTAAGGAAATTAGAAGATGCTAAATCACTGAAGAAAACAAAATAATTTTCCCTAGTTACTATGCCCTTCTGAGCTTTCTCACATCATTAGTTCAAATGCCACCTTATCCATAAAAGCTTCTCACATGCTTCCCACTCATTTTTTTATTGGGTAAAAAACACTCTAATAGTTTTAACCACCATTAACAGGCAAATAACTTCATATCTATAGTTTTATGCTCTGACTTCTGCTAAGCTCTGTATCCGTATTTGTAACTGTCTATTATCCATTACTTTCTGGATAGACTCCAAGCTCCCTTTTAATAAATATTTAATTGAAAAATAAAAATTCTATATATTCAAGGCGTATAATGAACTGATATACATATACACTGTGTAATGATTACCACAAATTAATTAACACATCTATCGCCACCCATCGTTACCATATGTGGGTGTCACGAGGAACTTAAAACCTGCTCTTACCAAATCTCAAGGAAATAATACAGTATTATTAGCCAAGCGTTTCTTAAAACCAGCATGCTGCAAACTGAGTTTATCATGGCTCCTCACCTGCTCCGACTCCCTTGGAATCCCTATATCAGGTAATGGCATAACCAGCAGCTTTCCTGCCTCAAATCTCTCTTCTTACATCTAGTCTGCTATAACATTTTGATTCCACCTTATAAATACTTCCTGAAACTAGCCTCTTCTCTCCATCTCCACTGACACTGCCTTAGACTCTTATAATGTCTAATAAGATAATGAACTGCTAGCAAGTTGGCAATTCATCTGTTCAACATAAATGTATAGCATAACAATCATGTGCCAAGCACTGTTCTAAGAGATAAGAATAAAAATGTCTTGCCCTAAAGGACAAGATTCAGACAGAGATAATTTTTGAAGATTCAGACAGAGACAATTTTAAGACAGTAGCAAAGTCCAATGATAAAAGATAAGGATAAGGAATTACAGATTACTACAAGAGGTACCTAACTCATCTTATGGTCGAGGGGTGGAGTATCAGGGAATGCTCTTTGGAGGAAGTGACACATTTGTTGCTTTTATAGGATAAAATACAGTTAAGCAAGCAAATAAGGATACAGATATCTCAGGTAGAAGGGCAGGATTTGCAGGGTTACAAAGGCAAGTAAGAGAAGAACAGGTACAGAGATCCATGGACAGTTCAGTACTATATGACAATAAAATGAAAAGCAAGTAGGAAAGAGAGATGAGCCTAGACAAGCAGACAGAGGCCAGATTACAGAGTCTCACCCATCATGTGTCATGCAGAAAGGTCTTAGACTTTATTCTGAGATTATATAAAGGCACTGAGGCTTTTGAAATGAGGACGGAGCCAGATCTGCATACTGAACAGATCTCAATATACAATTACCTTATTAATTTATGTAATGTCCCCCAGTAGACTGTAAGTTCTATGAGAACAAAGACCCCAATTTTTTTTTTTTTTTTTTTTTTTTTTTTTTTTTTTTTTTTTGCTGTATCCCCAGTGCCTGGCACAAAGAAAACAAATAATAATTGTTGCATTGATAGGCGGATGGATGGATAATGAAATATTCTGTACATGTGAACAGTGTAGAGAGAGGGGGGAAAAAAAGACACAGAATCTCTGATTTAGGAAGTAAAGAATCATTTTCCATCACCGTGCTTCTTCCAAATCATTGCCAGAATTACAACATAAAAGCAGCAAATCTAATCTTGCTGCTTTCTGTTACTACCTCTCATTAGAGTCCAAATTCCTTAGCATAGCACAGAAGAATCTTCACAGTAGGTCTCCCCCACCACTGGATTCCAAGGTCTCCAATTATATTAATAGTTACTGTTAGCTAACATAGCTAGCACTTACAATGTATAACAAATGGTTCTACAACGTTTATCTATTTCATTAATAATTATAATAAGTCTATGAGGTAGGTGTAGTCAATTGTCCAAATTTCTAGATAAAGAAATTGAGTCATAGAGAGTTAAATAACTTGCTCAGGTATACACAGCTAGTGACAAAGTCAGGATCCAAATTCAGTCTATCTGACTTTATGGCAGTACTCTTTACTGAAGTCTCCTTGTATACAGGGGCAGGGTCCATGTTTTATTCACTTCTTTATCCACATAGCAACTAGCATGGGGTTTGGCAGATGTTAAGTATCTAGAATATGATCACTATCATTTTGCAAGCAGGCCACGTTAAAATCAATGCTTCAGCAATGACAAATGGTATTAAGAGTCAATTATCTCAAACTTGGTCTAACATTCTATTCAATACTAACTTCCAAGTATCTAGAAAACGCATAGACATCAGAAAAATATATCTGACATCAGAAAATATATATTCCTGTAATCAGAAAAATATATACCTGACATCAAGAAAAAGTCATCAGAGGAAAGCTGGTCAGACAGCTGAAGTACAAAGGGATCAGTAGCTGAAGTAATTAGATTACAAATATTGGTTATAGATGTATCTCGTCCAAGGTCATCTGTACTTTACCGAAATATCAAATACTATACTACTAACTGGCCAGATCTAATTTACAGGAGTTTTGCCTGGTCAGCATAGCTGCAAAAGAAAAGAAAACTGTTTAACTAGAACATTCAGTGTTTCCAAAAAGAGTCAACAGAAATATGCAGTATGGGAATTTAGTGAAAATGTTCAGAAAAGAACCACTGACACACACCTACGTCCTCTCAAATTAAGAAAGCAGAACCAAGCAAACAAAAATGAAAAATAAAATCTAGCAGAAAATAGGTATGCATTGGGTTACATATTCCACATACCATGATTTAATGCGCCTCCTCAATGCCCTATTTCTTCTCTCAAAGTCTGAACAGTATTTGGATGTATAATCACCACATTAAACTCAATGCTGGGATCACTTATGCCTCTCTCACCTTTCCTAAATGGACAGCACAAAGAAAAGCACGAAAACAGCTACGGTCAGTCTTTAATCTTTATTCATTTATTTAACTCTAAGTTATTGAGTATAATGAATACTAGGAACCTGCGTTGGTTCTGGAGATACAACAGTGAGATCCTGCCTTTTCTTATAGAGAACTTGTGAAAATGATCATAAAAGTGATGTGACAGTGGAGAGTGAGGACTGGCAGAGGGTTCTGATGTAGTCTGTGGGATCATAGAATAAACTTAGAACTTTGACTCAAAGCATGAGTAGTTCTTAACTACCCTAAAGAGGAGAGGGGATGTCAAGTGTTCCACACAGAAAACTAGGAAAAGAAAGGCAAACAAAAACCATAAGGAGACAAATGCAAATCTTTACAGATTCCTTACTTAGTACCCTAATTATACTTAGAATATAACAATTGTCTAAGGCAGCCTTGAATCCTTAAAAAGAAATGTATGTTGGATATACCCAATACAAGGTCAAGGTTTTCCCCTCAAAAAAAACTCTCTCTCGCTTTATATTCAAGTGCTAACAAAATATCTCCTATTACTGGTTATCTCTCTTGTATATTTGATTTTGAATGGCAAAGCTGTGTTTGGTAAAGATACACTGACTTGAGCCAACTTCAGTCAATGCTAGCTTTAGGTATTTATAGAGACTATTTGACTTGCTAGATTGTTTTAAAGAGGAAAAATTTAACATAAATATGGTAATTATTACTGAAGGTATAAATACGAACTTACAATTTTCAAGTATTGCTTCTAACTTATAAATGTCACTTAAGCAATTCAGTATAGTGTGAATATTGTAGATGACAGGAGTGTTATGATTTCAGGTCAAGTTTTAAAAACTGTCAAGTTAAAGAAATAAATAGTTATGGCTTAGAATAAATTTCCCAGGAAGAGATTCACATATAGAATCCAAAATCGTTGCATTCTAAAAAAACAAGATGGAGAAGATGATGATGTTCACTAGAAAACTGGGATTCTAGTAATATAACAATATAATTAATAGCACAAGTAGACTGTGTGCTATTTAAGTTATATTCATATAAGCAGGCACATACAAGTTGTTCAATGTTGTTTTTTTTTTAATTTTTCACTGGGACTGAAGATTATGCATTATGTGAGAACGGCTTACATTTGAGCATATAAACTATTTTAAGATAATTCATTTCTAAATATTAAGGAAAAGCCAAGTACTTTCTGAGAACATTAAATAACTCAACCAAAGCATGTCAAATCTAGAAGGAGATCCAGAGATTACTGCAGAGTCCATTTCATTCATCTTACAGATAAAGGATCTGATCCAAAGGAAAGGATTTGCCCACTGTCATTCATGGCACTAATGGAAATCCAAGTCTCCTCTCATTCCAGGGCTACCCAACCTTTATTCATGCCTTAGAAGTTATAAAACAAGAAATGTCTTTCTAAGAAGATAGTTTTAAAATATTAAGTTAGAAGCAGTATGCCTGCTATTTAAAATTCACATTTGCTGTAATCCCAGCACTTTGGGAGGCTGAGGCAGGCAAATAGGAGGTCAGGAGTTCAAAACCAGGCTGACCAACATGGTGAAACCCCATCTTTACTGAAAATACAAAAATTAGCTGGGTGTGGTGGGGCACACCTGTAGTCCCAGCTACTCAGGAGGTGGGGCAGGAGAATTGCTTGAACCTGGAAGGGGGAGGTTGCAGTGGGCTGAGATCATGCCACTGCACTCCAGCCTGGGAGACAGAGCGAGACTCCGTTACATAAAAATAAAAAAATAATAAAATAAAATTCAAATTTGATTGTCGGTATATCTGACAGATTCATATTGATAAGGCCTTAGCCTGACTTCAGACCTAGAGCCCCCAGTTTGTCATGGAACACAGTACCCTTCACTAAACCCTCAATTTTACCTTACAGATCAATGTTTCTCAGTGTCATCTAAGGACTTCCTATATTAGATTCACTTGGGGGTGTTCTTTACAACTGCAAATTACTGCATTCGCCCTAAGCCTATTAACCAATTTCACTTTCTGAGGGTAAGGAATGGAAATCTGCATTTTTGACAAGCTTACCTGGTAATTCTTAGGCACATTAAAGTTTGAAAACCACCAATCTAGAGATTCACTTGGTCTCTAAACTATCAGCCTTTAGCTATCTGTTGCAACTGGAATCTGTACCAGATCATAAAAAAAGAGCTCCTCTGTTCGGAGTATGTCATAAAAACTAAGTCAAAGGTAAGGAAAAGGTAGCCTTTAGTTCAACAAATGCAATTACTATACTAGCATATCTGTTTTTTTTAAACAAACATGACCTATGCAAATTATTCATGTCACATGGGACTAAAATGGGACCCCAAGAGTAAAAGAACCTAAGCAAGTAAGCACCAACCAAGCAATTCATTATCTGGCTTTCCATCATGAGAACATCCTCTTGTAGCAAAGTGAATGCACAAAGAAAAATGACTCTAGAAGTCTGAAGACAACTATTCCTTAACTTCCATAGAGTCAAGATGTTAACATCCTGGGCCTCTAGGGATAAATTTTTCTCTCCAAACTATCACTTTTCATTTTGTAGTATCTTTCTATAAAAGTGCTAAAGTTACTTTGCAAGCCTTTTAAAATATGTATCAATGTTATCTTACACAACAGAATTACTCTTCTAAAGTAAATTTACTAAATATTACATATTTCTAGAGTTGAGGTTTTTCTTCACCATACCTCAAAACACTAGCATTTTTTCACTACAATTAGTCTATAAGAAGTTAATAGACATCTCATGCCACTTAGATGATAGAAAACTTTTGTGAAATGAAAGAAACAGCTTAAAATTTGTATTATTTAAGCTTCCGGTTCAAATATTAAAATGTTTTATAACCTCAAAAATACCATTTAACTATATACCCCCTAAAAACAATCATCTAAGAAATACAGGTCAGTAGATGCTTGAGAACATGTAACAGAAAAGAAAAACACATAGCAATTTAGATAGCTTCTAAAAGTGGATCCAGTTGACCCATTTAAGTTTCAGTGTAGAACGCAGAAATCATAGAATATTTTATCCAGCGTAATTCAGACAAGTAAATATAACTGAAATATAAAATACACAGTAAACAGATGGTGTTCAGCTCTTTTAAAGAACCGGTAAATTCTTATTTCAATACTAAACCACTCTATAGGCCTGATACTATTGTAAAAGAATTTATCCTTAGATAAGAGGGCAGCATAGTTTATGACAACAATCTACCTAAAAACTCATTAAAGTCTTTTCTCTTGGAGTGACATGCATTATCAGCAGAGATTAATCTGATGAGTCTTTAGATGAATTCCATTTTTAAAAATGCAATAACAGAGGGCTTTGTTGTCATCTGATGAAAATCAGTTAAGGGAGGTAAGGCCGCAAGGAAAACTAACATCACTCATCACCCACCCCCTGGCAGCTGAAATGATTTGTCTTCCAAGCTTGGATGACCAGGAGCTATAGGCATATTGCAGGGATATTAATTTAGTTTCTATATTCTGAACTCACTATTCTTGTTCTGGAGGACCTAAACACAAATTACTTTTAATCAAGGTTGATATGTTATTAATAGCAAGGAGAATCTTTGAAGAATCTTTTCTTTTAAATTGACTTCAACATTTTTCACCTGTGTTTGGGGTATAAATATAAATATATATATATGAAGGTTACTTATATCATCCTTACTTTCTGGATTCTTTGTCCACTACAAGGCACTGTACTGAATGGCGAAGACAATAAATTCCACCAAACACAGCACACATCCTAGGAAGAGAATAGGAAAATAAGAATTAGGGTAATGAAAATTAAGGCAGACGTATTTTCTTTTAAGGATTTTACACTTCATAATTGGTATTACAGAAAAAAAAACATTTTGATAATGTATTATTTTCTCTATCATAGTATTCAAAATCTATCTGAGGTAAGATTAGTAGTATCTTGACACAGTAGAGGTGCTACTGATAATAATACAATGCTGACAGTTAGAAATGTGACCAAACCAAAAGTATACCTAAGCAAGAGCCAATTATCCCCCCACCCAAATCAGTTGCTGCTTATCTAAGGTACAAAGAACACAAACAGCCTCAAGAGGTAATGTATGTATGACACACCCAAGAGAAATCACCATTGAGAAGTGTTAAAGAGGAATTAACCAGGGAAGACTCTGGAAAACTCCTAGATATTTTACTTACAATAAATGTAAGCAAAATCTCCAGTAGCCAAAACTACACCGAGAACTGAAAGCTAGAGCAGTAAGCATGAGTTAATGCAGCAGAAGCTCTAGAGAGTGTGCCTATCTCAGTAGTAATCTAAGTGCTTAAGTTTTAATGCACACGTAAGGAGAGGAGAGACCTTAAGATCCAAACAAGGCAGGAAGTAGAAAAGGAGATATTCTCTTACAGTATCTGAATTATTAAAGAGCTATACCTCAGTTAAAGAGTAACCAAGGAAAGAAATCCACTTACTAAAAGAGGTAGAAAACAAGCAAAAAAAAAAAAAAAACCCAGTTTTGTTTGGGTGAATCCCTGAATGGAGGAAGATTACACTGTGTATTTATTATCAGTAGTCCACCTTCATACATGCTAGGGGTTTGAAATTATACCACTGTATGATACAAGAAACTCTTAACCAACAAAGTATCATAAGAAGTGGCTCTGGGTCAGTGAATAGACTCCTGGACAGTTAGGGGAAGCAATGGCTAAAGCTTTCTGGTAGAATAAGCCTTTAACCAAGGCCACATGAGACTGCCACAGATAAGAGTCCCTAGATCATGAGTTTATAATCTAAAATTACATAACACATGAGGAAACACATATTACCTTGAGTGAGCAGACAAAAGAAATAGCAGGATTAAACTTCCCAAAATGTTATTCGGAGAGTATAACTATCCGATTGAGATTATAAAATGGGTATGCTTAGGATGAATACATGAAAAACACAAGAAAATAATAATGGAATGTCCAGAAAGACAACTAGAGTAGGCTGAAAAATGTGCTCTCCCATTAAGATGTTCACATCTTAATCTCTGGCTCCTGTGAATATATTACCATACCTGGAAAGAAGGACTTTACAGTAGTGATTAATTTAAGGATATTGAGATTGGGAGATTATTCTAGTGGGTGCAACATAATTACAGTGTCCTTAAAAGAAAGAGGTGGCCAGGCACAGTGGCTCACGCCTGTAATCCTAGCCCTTTAGGAGGCCAAGGTGGGCGAATCACCTGAGGTCAGGAGTTCGAGACTAGGTTGGCTAACATGGTGAAACCCCATCTCTACTAAAAATACAAAATTAGCCAGGTGTGGTGGTGCATGCCTGTAATCCCAGCTACTTGGGAGGCTGAGGCAGGAGAATTGCTTGAATCTGGGAAGTGGAGGTTGCAGTGGGCCAAGATCGTTCTACTGCACTCCAGCCTGGGCAACAGAGCAAGACTCTGTCAAAAAACAAAAAAGAAAAGAAAAGAAAGAAAGAAAGAGGCAAGAAGGCCAAAGTCAAAGAAGAAGATGTAAAGACATGAGTAGACATCAGAGTGATGCCACTGTTGGAAGTGGGGCACATGCCAAGGAACGCAGGCAGCTTCTATGTGCTGGATAAGACAAAGAACAGATTCTCCCCTAGAAGCCCAGGAAGAAATGCAGCCCTGTTTTAAACTTCTGACCTCCAGGATGGTAAGATAAATTTGTGTTGTTATAAGCTACTAAGTTTGTAATGGCAGCAATAGGAAACTAATAAAATGATCCATGAATGCATGGAAATGATGACAGAAGTGGCATTACAAAACAGTGTGGAAAGAATGGAACCTTGAAAAAATGATTTGGATGGAGAAGAGCCAAGATGGCAGACGAGACAAGCCAAGAAAAGCTTCTCCCACCAAGGGAGACCACACCATCAAGTAGACAAGCACACTGCAAACAGATCTTCAGGAAGAAGGTACTGAGAGTGGATACAGGGAGAAAGAATGCAGGTCTCAGAGCTGAAAACGGAGGTGGCCAAGAATACTCCATGGGATTGCCAAACACCAAAACTTGTTCCTGGCCACTAGCGGCTCCTAAAGAAGGAGTGAGTGAAATAGGCATAGAGTGGTTCACCTTTGCCACAGACATCTGGAATGCTAGCTGCAGGAGCCCCTATGAGCCCCATGGACAATTGAGATGGCAAGAATTGCCCAGAGAGTTGTTAGAGACAGAAATCCAGTATACTAGGAGCTCAGAAGGTTTGGCATGGGAAGAGCTGCAATGGAGCACAGCAAAGGGAGCCCATCCCCAATGCTCACCATGCTCTTCTAGGTGGTTTTACCCTTTGTGAGCAGCTGGACCTGAAGAGTGCAAGGCTATCTTACCCACAGGATTTGGCCAGTGTGATCTAAACAACACCTACTCTGCTGATATCTCCTCTGGCCGCACCTGCTTGCAGCACAGCCTGAGCGGCACTGACAAAATATTTGCCAGAGTTCACTGTCATAGATCATTGCCTGGCAGTCTCCACCTTCCCATCAAAGTATTTTTGAAGACAAACCTCCACCAGTGAGCATCCACTTGCAGCCTTCCCCCAACGGTGCGCACTAAGCCACAGCCTCCCCAAGCCATGCTGCTAGGGCCCATGTGCATAAGAATCCACCAGCACCACATCAGCACCCATACACACACAGACCAACCGCAGCCCCACTGACACCGGGAGGCCCTCCCTCAGCCATTCCATTGATGCAGTCATACATAGAGCCCACCACTGCTCTACTGGTGTATACGTGCCTGTGCCCCAGCTACCACAGCACACGCTCTGTGCCTCCCATGCCCAATTACAGCACTTTTGCTGGCAGCCCCTGTTGAAGAACTGTTGTCATCAGAATGGGAATACCTCACCTTCTCCAGCACGGCAAGTACCTGACCTCAATAAACCAGCGCAAAGCCGCAGGCCTGGTCTCAGCCACCTAGGGTTACAGCATGCAGCCCAGGATGGGTGAGCTAAGCCTTGGCCACCTCAAAGGACCCAGAAAGGAAGCCAATGAAAGAAACCCAACTTATACCACAAATAAACCCTCAAGGAAATCAAACAAAAATATAAAAGCAAAAAAACCCATACAAAAACCAGCAACTTCAGAGCCTAAACACCAGCTCACATAGATGAGAAAGAACCACTCTAAGAATTCTGGAAACCCTGGCATCATCCAGATACCAAAACCTGGCAGAGGTATAACAGAAAAAGAAACCTCAGGCCAATATCCTTGATGAATATCGATGCCAAAATCCTCAACAAAATACTGGCAAACTGAATCCAGCAGCACATCAGAAAGTTTACCTACCACCATCAACTAGGCTTTATCCCTGGGATGCAAGATTGGTTCAACATATGCAAATCAATTAATATGACTCATCATATAAACAGAACTAAAGACAAAAACCACATGATTATTTCAATAGATGTAGAAAAGACTTTCAATAAAATTCAAAATCCATTCACGTTAAAAATGCTCAATAAGTTAGGTGTTGAAGGAGCATACCCCAAAATAAGAAGAGCCATCTGTGACAAACCCACAGTCAATATCGTACTGAATGGGCAAAAGCTGGAAGTATTCCCCTTGAATACTGGCACAAGACAAGGATGTCCTCTCTTACCACTCCTATTCAACATAGTATTAGAAATTCTGGCCAGGGCAATCAGTCAAGAGAAAAAAATAAAGGGCATCAAAATAGAAACACAGGAAGTCAAACTATCTTGTTTGCAGATGACATGATCCTATATCTAGAAACCCCATAGTCTCAGCCAAAAGTTTCTTAAGCTAATAAATAACTTCAGCAAAGTCTCAGAATACAAAATCAATGTGCAAAAATCACTAGCATTACAACACACCAACAATAGTCAAGCTGAGAGGCAAATCATGAAAGACCTCCCATTCACAACTGCCACAAAAAGAATAAACTACCTAGGGATACAGCTAACTAAGGAGGTGAAAGATCTCTCCAAGGAGAACTACAAACCACTGCTGAAAGAAATCAGAGATGACACAAACAAATGGAAAAACATTCATGCTCATGGATATGAAAAATCAATATTGTTAAAATGGCCATACTGCTCAAAGCAATTTATATATTCAATGATTTTTCCATTAAACTATTATTGACATTCTTCACAGAACTAGAAAAAACTGTTTTAAAATTTATATGGAACCATAAAAGAGCTTGAATAGCCAGAGCAATCCTAAGCAAAATGAACTAAGCTGGAGGCATCAGGCTAGCTGGCTTCAAACTATAATACAGGGTTACAGTAACCAAAACAGCATGGTACTGGTACAAAAACAGACACATAGACCAATGGAACAGAATACAGAACCCAGGAAAAAGACCACACACCTACAACTATCTGACCTTCAACAAACTTGACAAAAACAAGCAATTGGGAAAAGATTTCCTATTCAATAAATGGTGCTGAGATAACTAGCTAGCCATATGCAGAAGATCAAAACTGGATCCCTTCTTTATAACATATGTAAAAATTAACTCAAGATAGATTAACAACTTAAATGTAAAATCCTAAACTATAAAAACCCTGGAAGACAGTCTAGGAAATGCCATTCTGGACATAAGCATGGGCAAAGATTTCATGATGAAGATGCCAAAAGCAATTGCAATAAAAGCAAACATTGAAAAATGGGATTTAATTAAACTAAAATGCTTTTGCAAAGCAAAATAAACTACCAACAGAGTAACTAACCTAGAGAATGGGAGAAAATTTTTGTAATCTATCCTTCTGATAGAGGTCTAATATCCAGCATCTATAAGGAACTTAAAGTAATTTAAAAGAAAAAAAAATCACCCCATAAAAAAGTGGGCAAAGAACATGAACACACACTTTTCAAAAGACATACATGCAGCCAACAAGCAAATGAAAGAAAGTTCAACACCAGCATTCATTAGAGAAATGCAAATCAAAAGCACAATGAGATACCATCTAGCACTAATCAGAATGGCTATTATTAAAATGTCAAAATAACAGATGCTAGCAAGGTTGTGGTGAAAAACGAATGCTTAAACACTGTTGGTGGGAGTGTAAATTATTTCAACCATTATGGATGTCAGTGTGGAGATTCCTCAAGGACCTAAAGACAAATACCATTCAACTCAGCAATCCCATTACTGAGCATATACCCAAAGGAATATAAATCATTCTATTGTAAAGACAGCATACATGTTTATGTTCATTGCAGCACTATTCAGAATAGCAAAGATATAGCCTAAATGTCCATCAATGACAGACTGGATAAAGAAACTGTGGTACATATACACTGTGGAATACTATGCAGCCATAAAGAAAACTTAGATCTTTTGCAGGGACATGGATGGAGCTGGGGCCATTATCCTTAGCAAACTAACACAGGACGAGAACACCAAATACCACTTGTTCTCACTTATAAGTGGAATCTAAATGATGAGAACACATGGTCATACAGAGGAACACAACACACACTGTGGCCTATGGGTCAGTGGAGGCTGAGAAGAGGAAGAGGATCGGGAAAATAACTATTGGGTACTAGTCTTAACACCTGCATAGGGAAATAATCTGTACAACAAACCGCCATGACATAAGTTTAGCTATGTAACAAACCTGCAAATGTAGCCCTGAACTTAAAATCAAAGTTTATAAAAAAAAGAAAAACCAAACAAAAAAATCCAATTCTGGCAACCCTAAAAGGCAAGGTGTCTTCTTACCTCCACACAACCACACTAGCTTTACAGCAATGGTTCTTAACCAGATTGAAATGGCTGATATGACAGAAATATATTTCAGAACCTGGATGAGAAGGAAGCTTAATAACATATAGGAGAAAGTTGAAACCTAATCCAAGAAAGCAGTAAAATGATCCAGGAGTTGAAAGATGATTTAGCCATGTTCGAAAAGAACCAAACAGAACTCCTGGAAATAAAAAATTCACTACAGGACTTTCATAATGCAATTGGAAGCATGAATAACAAAATAAACCAATCTGAGGGGGAAAAAACCTCAGAACCTGAGGAATGATCTTTGAATCAACACAGACAAAAATTTTTAAAAGAAGTGAAAAACTGAACGAAACCTCTGAGAAACATGGGACTACATAAAGAGACCAAACCTACAACACATTGGCATTCCTGAAAGAGATGGAGATAGAGCAAGCAACTTGGAAAACATATTTGAGGACATCATACATAAAAATTTCCCCAACTTTGCTAGAGAGGTCAACATACAAATTCAGGAAATTCCAAGAACCCCTGTGATATACTATGCAAGATGACAATCCCCAAAACACAGTCATCAGATTCTCCAAGGTCAACTCAAAAGAAAAAGTCTTGAGAGCTGCTAAAGAGAAAGGACAGGTCGTGTGCACAGGGAACCCCATCAGGCTAACAACAGATCTTACAGCAGAAACACTACAACTTAGAAGAGATCAGCGGCCTATGTACAGAATCCTTAAAGAAAAGAAATCCCAACACAAAATTTCATATCTAGCCTAACTAAGTGTCATAAGCAAAGGAGAAATAAAACACTTGTAGACGAGCAAACGCTAAGGGAATTCATAACCACCACACCTACCTTAAAAGAGGTCCCCAAGGGAATGCTAAATATCGAAAAGAAAGATACTTGCCAGCAAAAAAAAAAAAAAACATGCTCAAGTACATAGACCACTGCCACTATAAAGCAACCACATAAGCAAGCCTACAAAACAACCAGCTAACAATATGATGACAGGATCAAATCTTCACATATCAATATTAACCTTGAAAGTAAACAAGATAAATGCCCCACTTAAAAGGCAGAGTGTCAAGTTGAATAAAGAAGCAAGACTGAACAGTATGCTGTCTTCAAGAGGCTCACCTAGCATGCAGTGACACCCACAGGCTCAAAGTAAACAGATGGAAAAAGATCTATCGAGCAAATGGAAAACAAAGAATAGGGAGTGCTATTCTTATTTCAGACAAAACAGACTTTAAACCAAAAATGATCAAAAAAGACAAAGAAGGGCATTACATAATGATAAAGGGTTCAATTTGATAAAAAGACTTAACTATCCTAAATGCACTCAACACAGGAGCACCCAGATTCATAAAACAACTTCTTAGTGACCTATTGTGTAGATAACCACACAATAATAGTGGGAGACTTACACATCCCACTGATAGTGTTAGATTATTGAGGCAGAAAAATAATCAAGATTTTGAGGACCTGAATTCAGAGCACTCTAACAAACAACGACAGGATATACAATATTCTCATCTGCACATAGCAAATACTCTAAAATCTACCATATTTCTCCCATAAAGCAATTCTCAACAATTTTTTAGTCAAACCAACTAAACACAGAATACAGAACAATAAAAATAGAAGTCAATACCAAGAATATCACTCAAAACCACACAATTACATGGAAATTAAACAACCTGCTACTGAATGACTTTTAAGAAAATAATGAAATTAAGGCAGAAATAAAAAAAAATGATTTGAATCGAATGAAAACAAAGGTACAACATAGCAGAATCTCTTAGACATAGCTAATACAGAATTAAAAGGAAAGCTTACAGTGCTAAATGCCTATATCAAGAAGTTAGAAATGCCTCAAATTAACGACCTAACATCACATCTAAAAAAAAAACTAAAAGAAAAGAGCAAACCAACCCCAAAGCTAGCAAGTCAAGAAATAACCAATATCAGAGCTAAATCGAACAAAAACTGCGATGTGAGAATCCACAAAAAGTATCAATGAAACCAAAACGTGGGTCTTTGAAAGAATAAACAGATTAGTAGACCACTAGCTAGACTAATAAAGAAAAAAAAAGGGGGGGTGGGAGGGAGAAGGTCCAAATAAACACAATCAGAAATGACAAGATGACATATCACCAACCCCACTAAAATACAAAACACACTCAGAGACTATTATGAACGCCTGCATGTACACAAACTAGAAAATCTAGAAGAAATGGATAAACTCCTAGAAACACACAATCCCCAAGACTGAACAAGGAAGAAACTAAAATATTGAACAGACTAATAATTATTTCCAATATTAAATGGGTAATAAAAAGCCTACCAACAGAAAATGCCCTGGGCTGCACAGTCACAGACAAATTCTACTAGACATACAAAGAGCTGGTACCAATCCCAGTAAAACTATTCCTAAAAATCGGGGAGGAGGGTCTTTTCCCTAACTAATTCTATGAGCTCAGTGTCTTTCTGATACCAAAACTTGTCAGAGACACCATGAAAACAGAAAAATTCAGGCCAATATCCTTAATGAACAAAGACACAACAATACACAAAAAAATACTAATAAACTGAATTTAGCAGCATAAAAACTAATCCACCATAATCAAGTAGGCTTTATTCCTGGGATGAAAGGTTGGTTCAACATATGCAAATCAATAAATGTAATCAATAAATACGCCCAAGTGGTATTCCGCCTCCTGTTGTTGATAGGGGAATACTGCTACAGGGGAAACTGATGTAATTGAGACAATCAGCCCAATCTTCACCATCAATTTCCTATTTATACTGAAAGAGCTCATATGTACATGAAATATTATTGGCCCATTCCACATCAATAGGCTGAGTTAGGTTAAGGGCCCCAAAAAGACCAGGAAAAAACTTGTCAGTTGGACATAAGATACATGAATAAAATACAGAGGTGAGACAGAGAACAAATGCCGCCATTGTGAGCTACACGTATCTCCCCTTTCTAATAGGGAAGACTGGTATGGGGGAAAAAACAATCAGAAGCAGTATGAAAAATGTATACACATATGCAACTATACACCTTTGCAACTGAAGGAATTGTAGACCACATAATCAGTGTTCCAATTTGCCTGAGGATATCTTTAGGTCACATGAATGGTAGCACCAGTGTTTCCAAGCTCTTCATAAGCAGCTATGCATGAGTTGTTACCAACCAACATACTGAATTTTCCATTTCAGTGAGACGGCCCATGTTTACATATACACATATATATACAGAGAAAGGGCATTAGATAAAACTTAATATTACTGAATCAACTCCCCACTGGAGAAAAATAATTTTTAAATGTCTTTCCACATTACAATAAATACAAATGAATAAATTCAGAACCCATTGAAAGCTGTATAAAGTAAAAAAAAAAAATATGCCACAGGCTATTACAATATTATCAAAAGCCTAATAATCCACTTAACCAAAATTAAATGCAATTTTCTATGAAGACCTCCTTTTATGAAATAGCATAATGTTTATGGAACATACCATTACTTTATAATATTATTAAGTATCCTTTTCTTTGAAAATTATTTTATAGTTTTTTTAGGCTAAATAGGGCCTCAAATACATTTAAATACAGTTATAGATGCCAAGATATAGGGGCATCTATAACTACTTATAATAAATCATCAAAAAATCACCCAGTTTTCAACAATAAGATTTATTAACAGTGGATATATACTATATGGAAAAAATACAAGAATGTAAAGAATGCTAAGAACCAGTTAATGTGAATGATAGGAAATATTATAGAAGAAGTCTAATAATGAGACAGAACTGTGATAATTCATTTAAATATACTCTTAATTTTAAATGAGAACACAAGAAGTATTTTGTGCTCTTGGAAAGGCATACGGTTACATGTGCACATACATTTTTCATACTGCTTCTCATGTGTTTTTTCCCCCATACTCGTCTTTGTTAGAAAGGGAAGCTATGTGTAGCTCACAATGGCAGCATTTGTTCTCTGTCACCTCTGTATTTTCTTCATGTATCTTACGCCCAAGTGAAAAATAAAAAACCAGTGACTTGTAAGAAGTGCCACACAAAATGAGTATTGATATAAAGACTCCTCTGTATGCTATTTTTTTTAATATACATTTTATTACGTTTTAGGTTTTGGGGTACATGTGAAGAACATGCAAGATTGTTGCATAGGTACACACACAGCAATGTGGTTTGCTGCCTTCCTCCCCATCACCTATATCTGGCATTTCTCCCCATGCCATCCCTCCCCAACTGTCCACCCTCTACTATCCCTCCCCTAGTTCCCCGCCAACAGACCCCAGTGTGTGATGCTCCCCTCCCTGTGTCCATGTGTTCTCATTGTTCAACACCCGCCTGTGAGTGAGAATGCATGCTATTCTTATCAGTCGTTCCCATAGTTAGTCTTTAAAAACAAAAAGTTTTGGTTTGAGGCATGAGGACTACTTGGTGGTAATGAGCAATAGTGGAAATCTTTTATAAGTAAGTAAGAAGCACAATAGTAGGGAGTTCTTGAGAGATGCATTCAAAACCCAAATAGCAGACATTTACATGAGAAGTAGAGAATTATGTATGGGGAAATAACTACTGACTACACACCGTTCTTTGGGGCACAAAGCCAACAACAACAACAACCATACAAATAATAATCACAACTGGCATTGAGTGTTTACTACACAACAGATGTTTTACATGTATTAACATATTGTATCCTACAATAATCCTATAAGCCAGGGTTTCACAGATTTGGAAACTGAGGAAGAGGTCAAGTGACTTGCTAGAGGTCATTTAGGAAACAGTATTGCTGGGGTAAAAATCCAAGTGATTTGGTCTCAGAGGTTTCTCTGTTAACCATCATACCAACCTGTCCATTGTCAGTATTATCTTTCTTGGGATTATGAAGGAAAGCAACAGAATCAGATGATCAAAGTTACTCTAAGACTTGTTCTAATTCCTGTCAAATTCCAAAAATTATTACAAAGCGTTAAATAATCCCTCAACTTCTACACATTTTTTACCTAAGAAAGTACATGTTTATTCTGTCTGTACGTGTTCAATGGATTACGCGTGACTTCATTTTAGATAGTGCAAAAACTCAAAGTAAGTATAACCATAGGAATGGCGGTCTTTACAGAACCTAGCAAATTATAAATATTTTGTAATCCACATTTTAAAAAGTGATGTATAAAGTATACATCACTAGTAAGCTAGAAATTTTTAAATAAAGAAAATGCTGTTAGTAGAGGGTAAATCTTTACCATGATTTGGGGAGGTAATAAGTTTCCACATGACACGTTCTCTTCCAGTGCATTCAATGGCAGCCTAACAACCCAAAGGTTAACATGCCTTAGTGATGGACAATTAAGCAACCAAAGATGACAAACATCTCTCAGATGCCAGGTAGGCTCCAGCTTTAGTCCAGTTTATAGCAACCATCCTGAGGCCTAACATAACGCCTGGCAATGAAGCTCTGTACACCTCCCTTCCAAAGGGTAGCATACAGCCTAAAGGCAAGCAAGTATAAGTTTTGCAGGACTTACCTAAAAAAGAAATCTACTAAACACAGTAGGTAGGGCTGTCCCCAAAAAAAGTCACTACAAAAATACATTTGAACTCTTTATCAAACTCCATTAAAAACGAACCAAACAAAAAGGTCTGTTACAAGAGAAAAATTGGGGTAACCATTGATCATCACTGTGCTTTAGTGACACCCCAGCTAAAACTATAAACTGAAAAGCAGAAGTTCCATTCCAACAGTAGGTAGGCATGTCTACATGTCACGAGATACTATAAGGCTTCAGTGATTACATGTATCTATAGAAAGTCCAACTTTGTTTCTTGTAACTACATTCATACATGTACATTTATCATAACACTGTATTTAAAACAACATATTGAGTTTTCTGTCATGTTGACCTGGTTGGTGGCTGCCAGTCTGAAAAAGTATATGTAATGAAACCTAAATGCATGTATTTATTTTGTACACACACACACACACACAAAGGGGATCCCAAAAGTCTTAGTGGTATTTATACATACGTGCATGTACTATAAATGCAGTTTTACACAGGAAGGTCTTAACGTTGTTTACACACATGTTCCTATACTATAAATGCAGTTTACTATATACTGTAGATCATATAGCATGTTTGTGGGTTACTCATACTGCATATTTATATTACTAAATCATGTAGTAGTAATATCAATGATATAATATAAATACGCAATAAAAGTATGTAACCCACAAACATGCTATATGACCTACAGTATATAGTAAAACTGGTTTATATTTATACTATTTAGCAGAGTATTCACTTATGCTACCATTCCTTTTTTTTCCTTCCTGTCTTGGCATTTGGTATCTTTCTTTGAGCAAGAAGTAGAGGTAAGGAGAATATTTGTAGAGGTAAGGAGAATATTTGTATCGTAGCTGTCAAAAGTAAATACTGCATTTTGCTGTAGTGGGTCTGGCTCCTGGGAAGGCAAAATTGGATGGCATATGCCACAGCATCATTTCTCCCCAAGATCCCTGCTAAGACTCAAGCTATTGGAATCCAACTCAGTGTGGACTTCTTGTTGGCCTGAAATAGAATGCTTCCTCAAGAGCAGTACAGATGCTCCTTGCCTTGTAAATTGAAAATAGCACTGGGTATAATAGGACATAACTCCATCATAAGTTGAGAAGTGTACTGAATGTCTATCACTTTCATGCCATTTTAAAGTCAAAAACACCTTAAGTCAAACCAAGTTGGGGACGATCTGTCATAGGTAATGACTCCTGTGGCCTCAGGAAACAGTTATGTTCAAAACGATCCGAAGCCAGGTTTCATCCTCTGCTATAAGCTCTTGAAACTCGTTATCTATAAGGTTTTACTCTCTATTCAGCGAGGCCATCAAAAAAGCCTTCAAATGAGAGTTCCACTACAACATAGCCTCATTCACAGTGATCCAGTATTGCCAAAATAGCAAGCCCGATCTGATACGAGTCATGATGACAGAAGGCCTTGTTTAGCAAGCAGTAATCACCAAAATCAAAATTACCAGGTCGCTAGAAGTGTATAACTTTAGTTATGATGTGCACATTGCAAAGAGATAAACTCATGGGGGTGATTTTGAAATTAATGTAGATATTCTAAATCTTGGGTCAGAATGCCTAGGTTCCTTTCCTGATTCCTCCCACTTACTAGCTGTGTGACAGTGCTTCAGTTCTCAAGACTATAAAATGGAGATAATGATATCTATTGCACAGACTTGCCACAAGAATTAAATGGATTAATACATGTGAAGTGTTTACTCTCTACCTGGTGCATGGTAAATGTTAAATACATCATAGTTTTTGTTAGCTATCACCTTCTGTAACAAAGGAGATAATGATTACAGATTGTACCACCAATGTGGGGTTTGTAGGCTACACTGCTCTTCTTGACTGTGTGAGAGCCCACCTCCAGGTGTTCAAGCCCCACAGTTTCTAACAGAATTCAAGCAACTTGGGGACCTGGTCAATTCAACTACCTTCTACAAAGGAACCTGTGGTAGTTTTAAGAGAAGTGTTAATGTTGAAGGCAACAAGCAATAACATTTGTACCTTTATTCACAAATACTTGTAGAACTAGGCCTACTATGTAGCAGGTGTAATTCTGGGCACCAGGGATACAAAAGTAGGCAAGACAAAGCTGCCCCTGTTATAAAACTTATCCAGTACGAGACAGACAACAAGCAAGAAATAAGATGACAGTAGATAGTGGTAAGTGTTCTTAAGATAATAAAACAGGATAATGTGAAGGTGATATGGGGGTTGGAACATTAGACAGGGTATTCCGGGACTGTCTCTTTGAGGAATTGATATCTGACCTGAGACCTGAATGATCAGAAGAAACTGACCACGTGAAAGGGTGGAAGAAGAACATTCTAAGCAGAAAGAAAATGAAATTTCAAAACTTGAAGTGCAAACTAGCTCAGTGTATCTGAGGAAAAGAGAGATGGCTAATGGAGATGGAACACAGTGAATAGGGAGAAATACAGTAGGAAACAAGGACACATACAGGTTGGGGGCCTCATCTTGCAAGGCTTTCAAGGCCGAGGTAAAGATCTTGAATTTTACTCAAGTATGATGAGTAGGAATCAGCAAGTTTTGAGCAAGGGAGCAACATGATCAGATCTGTATTATTTTAAAAATGGGCCTGGCTGCTATGTGGAGAATTCTCAAAGGGGCAAGAATGAAAGAGGGGAGGCCAGTTACGTCTGCCATAGACCAAAAGAAGATGGGGAACTAAAGTAAGGTAATAGCACTGCAGATAAAGAAGTGGAGAGACTGAGGACATATATGAGACATAAAGCTGACAAGAATTGCTAATGGACTGGAGGTAGAAGGGAGGTGTCTTCCCAAGAACAAGTATAAAGTGATATGCATATTCATGAAAGCAGTCTCCCTCACGAAACGTGAAGCAATCAAATGCAGCTGCTCAAGCCTGATAGTCTTCCTACACAAGTACTGCTGTGAAGGAATATCCAGAAATCACTTACTCTACCTGTCAGTTGATTCTTAGAGACAGCAAATTGTTACCAACCTCAAAAACCACTATCTCTTGGCCATTCATCAAGATTATAACTTAATACTGTGGATACTAATTTCTATATAGGAGGGCATAAGGAAAAGGTTAGTTTCTGTGCCTTAAGGAGTCATCACGGACCTGGGGTAACAGCACTGCTGCTATTTCAAGAAATTATCTAGTACAAGTATCTGAGTCTAGTGGGGCTTCCGGTGTAGATTTGTCACTCAAGAAAAAGGTTGTGGGCAGATGGACTGCCATTTAGGAACTGCTGTCATTCTTGCAAGGCATAATCATCACACTTAATCTAGAGAAAGCTGTCAAAAAAACAACACATAGCCTTCAGAAAGCTTGCTCCCAGAGAGTGCCTCCATTTTATAAATCTTAGCCATTTATCTAGCTCCCTCTATTCCTGATGACATTCTGTAGATGGTATATTCGTTGTTTTCAATTTTTCCAGCTGTCCTTAAATTTAACCTTCTAAAGTCACAATAAAACTACGTATTGGATGACAAAAACAAATCTCTATTAGTAACTGCACCAAGGGTCCAGAATAAATTAGCATAAATTATAGACGATACGTGATAACTCAGTCTTTAAAGGATAAAACCTTCTAAAATACTGAAGGTCAACTTATATGCTTGGGTCAAAATCTAGCCTCCACATCTGTTTCATAAGTACAATGGCTACCTGGTTTGTACAAGGGGCAGAATCACTGAGCCAACTCAGTGATTCCTCAATATAGCTTATCACAATGATGTCAATGGATAGTGTGAAGGTGATATGGGAGTTGGAAAGGTGATATAGGGGTTTGACGCAAAAGCACTGGTGTTTCCTGACTACTCTTTAATCATATCATAATTTAAACTAAGCTCTTAATAAAATAGAATTTTTCAGTCTGAACACTCATGCTATTTGCCCCATCTTTATTATCTGCCACAGAGCTACCTATGCAAATTGATTCAAAAACAGATTTTTAAATTCAAAAGAAAGTCTTTGGTTCAAACTTTTGGGGTGTAGCAAACTATAGCAAACCTACTTAGACTCTCTAGAAGATTTCTTTTGCTCAGTTTCCTTTCTTGGGCTCTTTCTCTGGTTTGATGCTCTGTACAAGATATATTCATTTCTGTTCTGAATAATCCTAAAATAACTGCTCCATTTTGCTGCCTAGTCTTGAAAATTTGAATTCTGCGAATAATATACAGGTAAAGAGACATCCATTTTGAATCCAGGTAAGAACATACTTCTTTTACTTCTAATGCTCTTCATGGCTATGTGCAGTATTATGTTGGGTTTTCTGAATGTAGAAACAAAAATATACAAAACTAATGTTGTTAGGGAGCCCTACATAACAACTCCCAGATCCCTTTCATGGGCTGAAAAATGTACAGAGACTATCTTCTTAGAAACACAGCCACTCACGCCATTTTCCTGCTTTTTCACAGGGTCTTTGTGAAACAGTCCATTAGCAAATACTCTTCAGCTTAGTATTTTCTTTTACTACCTATAAGCACTCAGTGTCAACAATAAACTGGAAGGTGGGTTAAAAGTGTGTTACCACGCTGACTCTTAAATCATTTGTAAAAACTGTAGAAAACAAAAACAAAAAACCAAACATGATTCTTGGCAAAGCCTACCGTAAAAATCTCCCCATGCAAGTAAGAGCTCATATAAAGCACTCCCTTCCTTCCTTATTGTGTTTAAACTAGATCTTTATGCATGACTAAACATTATTCCTAACCCCATGGTGGGAGAACATTTATTTTTTAAAGCAGTCTTTGGTATAAAATCTTCTCAAAGGCTGTTTGGAAATTCAAATGTTCACTGGCTCCCCCTTGTTCATACCTTATTTACCCCTCTCGAAGACCACTGTTAGATAGCTGAGGTATAATTTACCTCACAGAAACCATGTTCTTCCCTCCTGTGGGTTATATGTTCAAAAATTTCACCCTTTAGCTGTTTTTCACAAAATTGACTGTCATGCCACAGTAATAGTTAGCCTTACTGCTCTGTACTTTCTGGCCTGTTTCCTGAAACTTCAGAAGGCCAAAAGAAAAAAAAACTATAGCATACTATATATTTCCTCTGAGGAGAAAAAAAAAATTATTTTAATGCATAGCAAAAGATCAGAAAAGATACACTAAAAACTGGCAAAAGCTATTATCTTTCAATAGAGGGTTGGGGGGTAAGGAAGAAATTAAGGAGGATAAATGCCTTAAGGACACTCTGGCCGTATTTGTAATATTTTCACTTTTAATAGAGATTTTTTAATAATTAAAATTAATTTAAAATAAAAAATCTCTCTATGAGATGAGAGCCAGTGATAAATGAAAGTTTAAACCTTATTCTGAGTTATTCTTACATAGAATGCTCATACATTTTACACAACAGTTGTTTACCATTTCATGCCAAGATAATCTTCACTCTTTTCAGAAGTTTTTGAGAGTTCTGAAATTAACACAATGGGAATACTAATTTGAAAAAATGGGTACTTATTTGAAATTAATATCTAGGTCTGACTACTGACTGAGAGTAAAGACAATTTTCCTTACTTGTTAGCATGGTTTTCTTTTGTAAAAAATTAGTTCTAAAAAAGAAAATGTCATTTTCAAGTATACGAAATAAATTATACTACACAGTAATTTAAAAACTGTTTTCTATAAAGCCTTGGATTAAAAAAAATTCACTTTAATAGGCTCTAACAGAGTATACACTTGACTGTACAAAGCTGTATCTGAAACTTGTGTTTAGTATCACCAGCTACTAACAGGCATGACTGACACTTATAATTCCCATACAATTCCCATATATGCAACTATAAAAAATTCAAAGCTCAACAGCAAGGAATTTCCCATTTGTCCCGTTTTAATTGAAGTTAAAAAGAACATGGGAATCCATGTAAATAGTTTCTGAGTAATGTGAAGTACTGAGTCTAATGAGATTATTTTTCCTGCTTAAGTTTCAATTATTAAACTGTCACTTCAATTACTTATTTACAAGCTCGAGAAAAATTCACAAAAGCAACATAACATCTATACAGTATATTATTCAGATAATTGTGTATATATGGAGTATAATCTAATTCTTTGATGTTATTAACCCCAAATAACAGACATTTAAATCAGTATAACTCTAATTGAGCATATTATCCAATGAGTCAGATTTTACTGAAAGATAGTATACGAACACGTACTGAATTTCGACTTTGCCCTGGTGACATCAAACTGTATTACAGATAAATTGAGAGTTGTGAAAATTTTTGGCTGGTAGCCCCCATCTACATAGACTTTAAAAAAGCAATTTTGGTTCCTATCAACGTACAAATCAGCAGTTGTAATTTTCTTAAACATAGCTGCAAAACAGTATGACCCATTAATAGCTGAACTTTTGACAGCACTATTCAAGATGATTTATGAGTTTGTATATAATTTGATTATTCTATTAATTCTCTGATTACTGCTTCAGCTAATAAAGTAAAGGTCACTTCCAAAATAAATCTTCATTTCACAAAAGTAACTGCATCCAACTAGTTTTCTTTCATTAAAAACTAACGTACATAGCAAGAAAGAAGACAGGCTTCAGGGTTATTGAACCTGTTGTTAATAGGAAATACACTGTGTGGATATAATTTAAGTGTCTCTTAATCTAGTATCTTTATTGTCAAAACAGAAGCGCTATCATATACATATGCTTTCGTACTAATTTTACAATTATAAAAATAGGGCCGGGCGCAGTGGCTCACGCCTGTAATCCCAGCACTTTGGGAGGCCAAGGCAGGTGGATGATCTGAGGTCAGGAGTTCCAGACCATCCTGGCCAACATGAAGAAGCCCTGTTTCTACTAAAAATACAAAAATTAGCTGAGTGTGGTGTTGCATGCCCGTTGTTCCAGCTACTCAGGAGGCTGAGGCAGGAGAACCTAAGAGATGGAGGTTGCAGTGAGCGAGATCACGCCACTGTACTCTAACCTGGTGACAAAGCAAGACTCTGTCTCAAAAAACATAGTAAAAAATAAAATAAAATAAAAACTGAACTGTATTAATGCTTTAGAATTTGAAGGATCTTTGAAAATAGCTTCCAAATTCATAAGTACAAAATGTACAGCTATGTTTTCATTTCTAAAATTATATATGTGGGATTCCATATATTAAAAATGAACAGTAGGTCTCTGCCTTAACCAGAGTTTTTCCTAAAGCTGACAAGAAAGAGGCCATTTCTGCCTCTTAAGATAAACACTGGGCATAAGGCCATGACAGGTTGGAGGCAGATCAGAGGAAAAATGGCAAGGGACATTGATATATTATTATTATTTAATCTAATTTTATACACAGAACATTCTGTGTCCTGAATTTAATGTTTCATTTTATTATTATTTTTTTAAACTTCCAGCCCTTCAGCTAAGGTTCTATCATCAAAGCTGCTGAGTCATACAACTATATCAAACCAATAAAGCAAATTAAATATGATGCATATTTTCCAAAAGAAGTAAAAAAATAACCTTCAAACTCAGAAAATCATATACCAAAAGGCAGAAAGCTTGAATGTAAGAAATTAGGGAAGCACAGTGATGCAGTAAAAAAGCAAGTAGCAATGATTTGTATGCTCACCAACGGCCTCCACTGGTATTGTCACAAACGCTCCTGATTAACTCTCTCACTCAACCTTTCTGCATATCAAAAGATCCTGACACTCACAGTGCCTTCTGACTAGAAAGCTCCTCCCTCAAATATTCAAAAACTCATCCATTCCCATCATACGATGGCATCACTACACACTCAGATGCCACCCTCCTGAGTGGCCTTAGTTCACCATTGTGCCCTGTAAAGAGGAATCCCTCCCTACTCCTGCCAACAGTCACTCCGGGGCCTGTAATTCACACTATTTTTTTTTCTTTTCTTCACAGCACATTCACTCTCTCAAATTGTATTTGTCTACTGTCTCTCTGTGAAGAGCCTTCAACATCTTCCACAACCAGAGACTTTCTGTTTCCAGCAGTGTATTCCAAACATCTACAAAAGAGCTGGGATAAATACATTCAGCTTATATTTACTAAATGAATCCTATTTTTTATTCTCATTGTGCATATGATAAAACAGCCTGAAGTTATAGTCAAATCCTGCCTTAACTTTTCATTTAATAAAATATTAGTTTTAGGTCTTTGGTAAGAAATATCATAACCAGGCCGGGCATGGTGGCCCACGCCTGCAATCCCAGAACTTTGGGAGGCCAAAGCAGACGGATCACTTGAGGTCAGGAGATCGAGAGCAGCCTGACCAATATGGTGAAACCCCGTCTCTACTAAAAATATCAAAATTAGCCAGGTGTGGTTGTGTGCACCTGTAGTCCCAGCTCCTCGAGAGGCTGAGGCATGAGAATTGCTCGAACCCAGGAGGCAGAGGTTGCAGTGAGCCAACAGTGCGCCATTGCACTCCAGCCTGGGCGACAGAGAGAGACTCTGTCTCAAAAAAAAAAAAAAAAGCAAGAAAGAAAAGAAATAAATAAAAAAATTCCCAAACCATTAACCCATACCTAGCATGCCTTAAAGTCTGTCTGTGTGTACACACATAGACAAATTCATATGGCTATCAAAGAATTTTAGAAATTCACTAATGTACTGGTAGTAACAGACACATGAACCATTCCTACTCTTACAAGGTTCCTCTCGTGACCAAGTGCACATATTTGCAAGACAGGTTTAGGCCCTCCATCTTTGGCCAGGGAAGTGATCTATTTTCAAAGAGGACATAGTCAATGGGTAGAAGAAAACAAGATCAAAACTAGCTGAAGTCCCCAAGGTCAAAGTTCCACTTAAATTTCTTTCACAGGTTTGTTTTTAAAAACCTCTAATGTAAAAAAGACTGATTTTATTGAAATGTCCAGTTTCTCATTTAACAGTCATAATAACTGGCATGCTTTAATCTTACAAAAAGTAGCATATGAAAATATATACTGTTTTCTATTCCTACATTCTAGGGAAAAATGCCTCACCTTTGATGGACTGACCTCTGAAATCTACTCTCTTGATCCCAGTCCCCACAGAAACTTTGTGATAATACTATCTTTAAAAAACACACAGAGAGACAGAGAGACCCTTTCCTGTAATTTCATTTCTCCAACTTATGGATTCAAGTTTATTACCACTTTTAACTCTTCCCCCCATGGGAAATTCAAGTTTTTATCAAGTTATTTGTAGGAGGATCAGAGTTTCTTCCTTTGTCAATAAATCATGTAAACATTAAAAAGGCAAAACGTATTTGCAACATTGGAAGATACAGAAGAGCGAAGAAAGCCTGAGAATTTTCAAACTTCAACAACAAACTTGTTTACAAAATGATACCATATTGAGCAATATGAAAGAGCTTTTTTAAAAGTTTTCAAGTATTAGAGTAGTATTGATACTATACATAAATTAAGGCTGGGATACCAAGTTACAGGATGGTCAAAGTAAAGATAAGCCTACATAAGCCATTTTTAAAACAAAACCAAGATGAATCAATGTAATTCTAATAAAAATTATTATTAATTTAACTTTTGTGTTCTTCATACCTTCTTTCCTATCCAAATTCCTAATCATAGGCATGCATTATTTTCATAAGAAAAATAATACTTTATTTCAGGGGGAAAAAAAGGTCAACTTGCTATCAGGCACAACCAAAAACAGAACAGCACCAAGTTAGGAAAGAAAATAGCAAAAAAATAAACATAATGCTATCCTTACCTAATATATACACTGCTAAAAATAGACCAGTTCGATATGCTTTATGGAACTAAAAATGTGTAAAACTCCAGACCCACACAGAGATATAGTTCACATATCTTAGATACTATTTTTTCATCTAAACAAGAAATCTAAAATTGTTTTTCCTTTTTCCTTAAAATGTAAGAAAACATACATATCAGTTATTAATAAGCCAACTTCCATCTAACAAGATCAATAAAAGCTATCACTCCTGATGACTTACAGATCTACTACGAATTTCATGCTTAGTTTTATAATACAGTGGTCTTAACCTTGATGGTTTGAGAGACAGTGTTGTACCCCAATCCCATAGGGGCAAAAAATGGTATCACAGTGGGACCGATGCAGAGGCTATAGCCTCTCACCTATGGCAAAGCCTGTAAAAACTTCAGGTACATCCCTGGGAATGAGTCACATGTGAAAACGTATCCACCATGTATGCTGACATATAAATGGGTTTAAAGAACTACTGATTATTTAAGTATTCAATTCTTAGCAGAACAAGAGGGCATCCTTCCACAGAGGACCTCAAAGTACCTCGCACTATGCTTTTGTGCTCTGCTGCTCTCAGTGTCCTCATTTTTACTAGCTTGATTTCTGACAGATAATATCTTTTCCTCATGTCATGTCAACATACAAACAATATGCTCCAAACTGATATTAAGGAATTAAACTGAAGTTAATTTGGCAAACTTAGCTTTGTATCACTACAGAAAATATCCCTACTTATAGAGATATGTTACCCATAGTTCCTTTGATATCTTCTAGGAGGAGCAAACTGCATAGAAGCTCTAATTTAATCTGTAAGGTTGACATATTTGTATTTCTTAACCTCACTATATAAGGGTACTCGTAAAACCTTTCTGAATGCAATAGGCCAATTTTATTAGTGCATTTCTAGGATTAGGACAATCTCTCTAAAAATGGCTAAATTGAACAGGATAAATATTTGGTTTGTTCAATTGGCTGTGAATATCAACAAGCATCAATGTGTTTATTAGTGCGTTAAAATACCACTTCCAAAGTTTACATGTCCAAGGAAATCTATTTTCTACCCCAGTAACTATTCAGAAATAAAGCAATATTTCTTTTCTCATATACGCTGTGATATTATTACATCTCTATTATAAAACAGAAACTGCACTGGACATGAGTAGAGCAGTCTCATTATGGCTAGAATACTTACGTTAACATATGAAAACATGAATAAATACTTTTGAGGAGTTGCATTTGATTTATCTGTACAATACAGTGATTGCCTTAGTTTGCTGATCTTAAAGAGCCCATTTCAAGCATTAAAACTCTCATGTCCTAATTAGACATTAAACAGTGCTTTTTATTTCTCCTTTTGGAGCACAAAGAAAACTAATACATCTTCTTAGGAAAGAAGTACATCATAGCATACACTACCACCCCACCACAAAGCATGGAAAAAAGTGAGGCGTAATCTCACTAAAAAAAGACAAGCAAGAGAGTTAATTCAGTGAGAGACAAGTGGGTGCTACACTAGGTGTGTGACAGTAGCAGCTCTGATCTTGGTACATTCACGTGTTATAGGATCACTACAGCCTGACAGTTAAGTGTTGATTAAGAAAACATCACAGAAGGTAGAAACACTCCAGTGAGTGTTACCTAAGAACATAAACTCAGTGCCAGGCACAGTGTTGTGCTTGTAGTCTCAGTTACTTGGGAGGCTAAGACAGGAGGATCCCTTGAGCTCAGGAGCTTGGGGCTGCAGTGCACCATGATCAGACCTCTGAACAGCCACTGCACTACCGCATGGGATTTAGTGAGACTCTGTTTCAGAAAAAAAATAAATAAGAAAAAAATTTGAATTGATATATTCACAACGTAACAGAGTTTGGAAATTATTGTAACTAGCAATGGCCAATATAGTGCTAATCATGTGCCAGGTATTATTCTAAGAGCTTTGAAAATAGCAATTTCCTTAATCCTCATAATAACCCCATGGTATAGGTACTATTATTCCTTTTTTACAAAGGAAGAAATTGTAAAACAGAGAGATTAAACAGTAGTATTCTAATTTAGAAAGTCTGGCTCCAGAGTCTGTGCTCTTGACCACCACACTATGCTATATACACTTTGCCGACTTTCATAATACAAGAAGTTAAAACAGAAAGTCAGGATCGAAGTTAATTAATTATTCAATAAATGTGTGCTATTTAAAAAGGTTATTTTAGAGTTAATTTCTGCTTTAAATACACTTGAATAACAAGCATCTATGCAGATAAGACCACAATTAAAGACCGTGGGAATCAAGAAGGAATATTTTCACATTCTAATAGCATCAAAAGAGATTTATTTAAGAAAAATAGCCACACAGAATCGTATTTTTCTTTTAAAACCTCCAGATGGGAAAGCAAAACATTTAAGAGATATGGTTGTTTACAAATATGTGTGTATCTGTATGGAAAAATTTAATTTGTATGAAATAATTGAAGGATGCATACTATAAAATAAAGGTTTATGACATTCAAGTGTTGCCACTCAGTACATGAATTCAAGATTGCAGTAGTCATTTACAAAATGGTTGAAACTAGTTTGGTTTCTTGAGTAGGTATAATAAGAAGGTAATACACCTTCCTGTTCGTGCTATTCATTTGTTCAGCAAACTGTTTACATACAGAGTAGGAGGTAAAAACATTGAAACTGTTGTGAATGTTTTGTTATGTTATGAATTCCAATTTGGTGAGATTAAACTCAGAGAGGTTTTACCAAATACAACTGTCTTAGTCTGTATACACTAACATAAAGGAATACCTCAGGCCGAGTAATTTATAAAGCAGTTTATTTGGTTCCCAGTTCCACAGGCTGTTCAAGAAACATGATGCCAGCATCTGCTTCTGGTGAGGGCTTCAGGATGCTTCCAATAATGGTGGAAAGCAAAGAAGGAGTAGATGTGTCACATAGTGAAAGAGGAGGAGGCAAGGGAGAGCGGAGAGGAGGCCAGGTTCTTTAACACTTTTCATGTGAAATAACAGAGTAAGAACTCACTTATTACCTCAAGGATGGCACCAAGCCATTCATAAGGAATCCACTCCCATGACCCGAACACTTCCCACTAGGTCCCAACTCCAACACTGGGAGATCAAATTTCAGCATGACATTTGGAGGGAATAAATATCTAAACCAGGTCAACAGCCATTCATTGCTTAACAACAGGTCTGAGAAACGTACCATTAGGCAATTTCATTGTTGTGTGACCATCATAGGGTATACTTACACAAACCTAGATGATATAACCTACAATATGCCTAGGCTATATGCTATACAGCCTATGGTTCCTAGGCTACAAACCTGTACAATGTGTGACTGTACTGAATACCACAGACAACTGTAACACAATGGTAAGTATTTGTGTATCTCGACATATCTAAACATAGAAAAGGTACAGTAAAAATATAGCAATAGAATCTTACAGGAACACCATCATATATGCGGTCTGTTATTGACTGAAATGTCATTACGCAGCACATGACTGTAACAGTATTTGTCAAAACTTTTATTCTATTTCATTATATTAAGCAAGTGTGAACCTACCGCCTAATTTGGAGGGAGGGCAGAGGATGGAGCATGGAGTTTGAGAAATAAAAAGGAGGAAGAATAACAGCTAATGTTAATTATTTAAGTCCTAACAGAGTTCTTTTTACAAATTATTACCAATTATCTTGAACAATCTTTAAAAAGTTAAGTCTGTGCAGTACTGATATCTTTCAGTTTAATCAAACTAAGATTTCAGCACCAAACACTTGCCTTAATTCAAATACCAGCCTTGCCCTATTATAAGGTGACCACCTTTTATTCTAACACAAACTATTAAAATTACTTTAAGAGCTGGAGTAGTATATATACATAACATATGGAGAAAATTGGACTGGGTGAGTTTTGTGTCTACCTATGAGGGTAATCTAGTATCTAAATTAGTTAGCACTTCTGAAGGGGGCTATTATTAAAATGGAAAATCAGGCTGGGCATGGCAGCTCACATCTCAAGCCTGTAATCTTTAATTTCTTTTTATGGTAGTTGCTAATTAAATTTTTAAAAGTCAATTTACTAAACACCTATTATGTGCCTACCAAATTTCTAGGCCATTAACTGTGTATGAGTAAAACACATAATTTTGTAAGAAAAGATTATGGAGAATCCATTTTATAGAAGACAATATGTTCAGAACTATGGGAGAGATGGAGATGACTTTTATAAAGTAAATATATCTATCAACAGACATATATTATTAGCTAATTTAATTACACAATTAAATGTTAATACCAAATCTAGTTTGTATAAACTGAATCGTCTATAATATATAAATTGATCTTTCAGTAATCAACAAAACATTATTAAACACCAAGGCCGCAAAGTCATGCAACTTTTATATAATAATACTCTGCATTAGTGTGGGATAATATTCAACACACTTTTCTTTACATTGTCACATACAAGTCTCAACGTAGCCAAAAGCAAGAGGTAAGATTAGATTATTGCCTTTTCCATAAGACAATTGAGGCTTTGCGAAGTTAAATGAGATGCTCAAGTCCACCTAAATAACATGACAAAGCTAGACTGATACTTCTGTAGCACATAGAAAACCTTACAAAGTTCATAAGAGATTGATACTTTCTATGTTTGTAGCACATAGAAAACCTTACAAAATTCTGTGATTGATACTTTTGTAGCACATAGAAAACCTTACAAAGTTCGTAAGATGTAACAAAGACTCTATAGATAAAGACTCAGCTTTTGAGCATTCCCTTCCAAAGTAGAAGGTAAACTGAAGAATCAGAAATAAATAGCTTTGCTACAATTTATATAATCACATTAATTGGATTATTTTAATCTGGAACAAAAACAAATTTAAATTGGAGAATAGTAGGGAACACAAAGAAACCCAGCAAGTAAAGCCTTAGATATGGCTGCCTTTGTTTTGTTTGGTTTTGTTTCGTGTTTTATTTTCATTGAATGGCAATCTCCAATTTAGCTAGCAAATAAATACATTTCACATATTATTTCTATCACACCTACATCACAGTATATTGGTTCCAAAGAGATGGGTCAAGAATTGTCTTGAACAATCTTTAAAAAGTTAGTCTGTGCAATAATCTTATGTTTCAGTTTAATCAAACTAAGATTTCAGCTCCAAACACTTGCCTTAATTCAAATATCAGCCTTGCCCTATTACAAGCCAACCACCTTTTATTCTAATACAAACTATTAAAATTATTTTAAGAGCTGTAGTATACAGACATAACATACAGAGAAAATTGGACTGGGTGAGTTTTGTATCTATCTGTAAGGGTAATCTAGTATCTAAGTTAGTTAGCACTGAAGGGGGCTATTATTAAAATGGAAAATCAGGCTGGGCACGGTGGCTCATGTCTCAAGCCTGTAATTCCAGCACTTTGCGAGGTTGCGGTGGGTGGATCACTTGAGGTCAGGAGTTCAAGACCAGCATGGCAAACATGGTGAAACCCTGTCTCTACTAAAAATACAAAAATTAGCAGGGCGTGGTGGTGCATGCCTGTAATCCCAGCTACTAGGGAGGCCGAGGCAGGAGAATCACTTGAACCCCTGAGGCAGAGGTTGTAGTGATCTGAGATCCTGCCACGGCACTCCTTCCTGGGAAACAGAGCAAGATTGTTAAAAAAAAAAAAAAAAAAAAAAAGTTGGGGGAGGGGGAATCATACTGTATCTGCACCATAGGAAAGGTTTAAAAAAGAAGAAAATTAAACTCTATAATCTATATAGCCAACGTAAGTCCAATATACTCATGAGAGTCACAATAATTCCTCCACAATATATACTTAAATGTTAAGTTTTAAAAGAGGTTATTCCCAAATGGGAAATATCTTTCTGTCAAAATGTAAGGAATAATGCAGGCAAGGACACTAAAGCATTCCATTGCTTTATTAACGACAATGTTCACTGATCTGTGAATAACCTGGAAAAAAATGAAGATTATTGAGTTACTTTACCAATATATCCATCCATCATCAGAGAACAGGTTTCAAAATGATGGATTATCTCAACACCCCCTTCTGTTTATCCCAAGAAACACTCTTTCCTCAAAGGAAAAACAAACAAATGATCATACAAACATAAGCCTGTATCATCTCCATGCTAATATAAACTATCAACGAGAGGAAATTGACTTTAAAATCATATACAAATTATTCTGAAAATAAAGTATGTTGCTGGGCTTATTTTATCCTCCAAAATTCGACAGTCTAAAAGAATTCTATTCAAATGGCAACCCTCAAACTTTTTGGACAGAAGCTTTTTGTCAATTTACTCCACGCTGCTCTTCTAATTTAGTATAGTAAAGACAGTTCTCAATTGAGATGGTATGTATCAGTGGTTCCTAATTTTTTTTTTTTTTTTTTTTGGTGAGGAGGTTGCAGGAGGCGGTCATAGACTCCTCTGAGACACTGAGACTCCTCTGAGATACTATGAACTTCCTTCCTAGAAAAATGTAGCTATGCACATTATACGCACAATATCTGGCACACAATTTCAGGGTATTTATTCCCTAAATTCCTGAAGCCCAAGTAACTGATTACAGACATTGAGTATCAGGTTAAGACCTCTTGAATTTAAAGAGCTCTTCTTAATCTACCCAGGCTTCCATTGTTATTTTAAGCTGATATATGTGTTTTTTAAATGATGGTTGTATAAGTTTGCTTATTCTATAGTTGAAGATGCCCAAATACAAAAAATATTGAGAAGATTATAACCATGCGCCACATAACAATATTTCAGTCAACAATGGACCACATATATGAGGATATTCCCATAAGACTCTAATACTGTATTTTTACTGTACCTTTCCTATGTTTAGGTACGTTTAGATACATAAATACTTATCATTATGTTACACAACTGCCTACAGTATTCAGTACAGTCACATGCTGTACAGGTTTGTAGCCTAGGAGCAATAGGCTGTACAGTAGGCTGTAACATCTAGGTTTGTGTAAGTATACTTTATGATGTTTGCTCAACTATGGAATCACCTAATGATGCATTTCTCAGAATGTATCCCTATCATTAAGCGATGCATGAAGCTATATACCTTTTTTTTTTAATGTGTGGACTAAAAAAAGTAGAAGAAAATATACCAAAATGTTCAGCGTGTTACTGTTAACAGGTGATGGGACTGAAGTTTTATAATAATAAAAATGATACTTATGTTATTTTTTCAAATTTCTGAATATGAGATTATATCTCTTACGTATCAAAGACATCATTTTAATTTTAAAATGCTGACACCAACAAGGAAAATGGTTAAATAAATTATGGCATGTACATCCTCATACCAGACGATACAGCCATCTACATTTCTTTAAAGTATGCATATATGTACGCATTTATAAACAGTTACCTGTATAAGGATGCAAAAGCTAGGAAGATATGCAACCAACTTAACAACGATTAAAGGTGGAATTTGAAGGTGGGGAATGGTGCTTCTATTTCTTTACAAAATTGAAGAGGATATGCGTATGTGCACGTTTTTACCCCCATATTCTTACTCTTTTTCTAACTAATAAGATATGGTATACAAGAATTTGCTTGTCAATGGCTACTTAGTATCTCCTATATGCTGTGGTACTCTGCTAAGTACCTTCAAAAATTAGTCCATTGGTTCAAATGCCAACACATCTAAAACTGTCCTGTTCCTTAAATAAATTTTACTTTGTTCCAGATTACAGAACCAAAAGATGAGCAATAAGATTCAAAGAAAGGACAGCAAGGAAATTTTATTATCCCTGCCTGTCTCACAGTTCTGCAGGCTGTACAGGAAGTGTGGCTGAGAGGGCTCAGGAAACTTAACAACCATGGGAGAAGGTGAAGGGGAACAAGCACGTCTTACCATGACAAATCAGGAGAGAGAGAGAGCAAAGGGGAATTGCTACATACTTTTAAAGACCAGATCTCTTGCAAACTCACTCATTATCACAAGAACAGCAACGGGGAAATCCGGTCCCATCATCCAATCACCTGCTACCAGGTCCCTCCTCCAACACTGGGAATTACAATTTGACATGAGATTTTAATGGGGACACACAGCCAAACCATACCACTGCCGTTCAACACTCAACTAGTTTGAGGGCACTTGTTAAAGAGAAAAAAAATCACACATTTATCATATTATTGTATAGACTACAATAATTCAATATATACCAAGTTGGAGCAAACCAGTTATTTTTCAAATGGGTATGGTTTTTGCCTCTATAGGGCATCTGGCAATGTTTAGAGGCATTTTTGTCTGTCACAAGTGGATTGGGTGAAGGTAGTGGCATCTAGTGGGTAGAAGCCAGTCATGCTGCCAATAGTTTACAATGCACAAGACAGCCCTTCCCCCAACACAGAGAAAATTATCCTGGCAAAAAAATGAAAATAGTGCTGAGATTGAGAAACTCTGGTCTAAACCACGAGTCTCTGTAACAATTATGTATCTCAAACTTATACGCACCACGTCAAAGATGGGTATGATCGGACCACTGATGGTTATTGGTTCAAAGTGGAGCCTAATCTTGTTTCTCTTTTCTGAGAATGGATGAGTTAACAGTAGTCTGACATTCCTATAACTCCAGCAAAGTATTCAGCCTACTTTGAATAGTTTCATGTCATAACTGCTTAGGCGCCTTCTGATCATTTCTGAGTACTGATAGCATTCACATCACTACTGAAAATTTTGGAACCCAATAAAATACATTTGCTAATTCTCTAATTGGTCCTTGAGTGCATACCATCTGTCTTTAACTAGATGCTTCTTGACAGTGACATCAGGTCTATGTCTTATTCTTTTTCATATACTGTGCATCCACTATACCTAGAAGAGTATTATGCAGGGAACAGATGCTTTAAAAAGTTGTTGTTGAATTACATGGAAATGACAAAAATTACATTTATAACAAAGACATAGATGCTTCTTCAAAAGATCTTGGTCATTTTAACTAAACCCTTCCTTTCTTGTTCATTAGAATTAGGCCCAGAGACCAATTCTTGTGATTGCTTCTTCTATAGCAGTGTTCCTTAGCCCAGCAGCATGAGCAACACCTGGGAACTTGTTAAAAATTCACATTTTCATGCTCCACCCAGATCTACAAGTAAGAAATTCTGGAAATGGAGCCCCGTAATCTTAACTTCTGACACACCTGAAAGCTTGAAAAACACTGCTCTATCATTTTCTTAACACACAATGTCCTCAGTTATACATCATCTGCTACTCATTCATTAATCCATCAAATACTTAGTGCATGACTAACATATACTAGGCATTGCATTCAGACGTTCCCGTATAATTTCTTAATACTGGGGGTTTTTTTAATTATTATATTTTTTAGAAAAAAAAAAAGACTGTTCAACAAGTAGGAAAAGCCTACCACCTATTTTTAGAAATAAAGTTTCTGGAATACAGCCACATCCATTTCTTACCATATTGTCTATGGCTACAAAAGGTTTCAATGGAGACTATATGGCCTGCAATACCTAAACTATGTACTATAATATTTGACTCATTAGGAAAACAAAATCGCTGATTCCTAATTTAGATTACTAAATTTGGCTAAGTCTCTAACTGCCTCATATTTGCCCTGGTGGCATTCTGTAACAGCAACAGCAGCAATTATTACAACAATCACAGTAACAACAGTAATAGTAGTAACAGCTAACACTTACGTAGTACTTGGGCAAGCAATATTAAAAGCACTTTCTACATATTAGCTCATTTTAGTCCTCACAGCCTATGAGGTACGTACTATTATCCATCCAAAAATGAGGAGCACAGAAAAGTTAAATAACTTGCCCAAGGATACATAGTTAATAAACAGCAGAATCAGGACATGACTACATTGGTCTGGCTCTAAAATACAGCGTCGTAATCACTGTTCTACATTTATTATAATATTTCTGCCCCACATGACTAAGGCATACATACTATTTACTTGCACATTATCTGAAGAGGTGCCTACGTATCACAGATCTAACAGCAACATTTTCCAATTTTTCCCCTTCCCTCAACCCCCAATCCCAACTGTTTACATCCCAGATGTACTCTTGTATTCACTCTTTAAAACCTCTTCTTTTTATAAGCTCTTAAGGAATGTTTATCTGAGTTTAAAAAAGTAATAATAATAATTCCTAACAATGGTTCTCAATCCTTGTTTTTAAGTCACGGATGCCTGTGAAATCTGATGATGCTATACACTCCTTTTATAAAGAAATGAAATATTTTGTATATAAATTCCAAGGTCTTATGGACCCTAGATTAAGAACCTTTTGTATATCTTAATGCAGCTCTCCTCACCTGCAGTGTTGCAAAAGATCCGTGTGTTGTGATTCGATAACCAAGCTTTACACACACACATTTGGACTAGTCAAATCTACCAATTTGACATAGGGTCAGTTTCTGCACCTATATTTGCTATATCCTGTGGTCCTATGACACTGTGGGAGGAAACTAATAGGGTTGGGGACATGAAACAGATCAGCTAACTATTCTAACTTCTAGTGGGCTCCTCAACATCAGTGCTTATCAAATGCACAAATTCAAGTTACAAGGGTAGGGAAGAGATAATTTCCTTATGGCTTGTTTTTCCTTTTACCTTTATCAATTAACTAAAATATGGAAAGTTAAAATAAATTATTATTTCTCTAAACTGGCATTTTGTATTGGGCACAGAATTGGAACATGTTTCTAGAACACGGTAAGAATGCCCCCTACTCTCTCCAATATTTCCAGGAAACTGAACATGCATCGACAATGAGAAAATAATAAGTCATAGCAAATTACAAGTTGTTAAAAGTTAAGAAATACCATAAGTATAACAAGATCTAGAAAATAACACAATATTTTTGCAAATTATGTCTTAATATTTGCAAAAAAGGTGTTTGAAAATTATATAATAGGTGCCTGAAGAAAAATGCATATTAGGGAATCTAATTTCTAGCCTCAGTTTTTTGTTGTTGTTTTTTTTTTTTGTTTTTTTTTTTTAGCCCACAGGAGCTAACAAGCCTCAGCTTCTTTTTATCTTAACTTTGTTCATTTGTAAACATTAGACAACCAGTCAAAATAATATAAAAAGAGTTCTAACAACTTTAATTTTTTGGTACTACAACCAGAATAGTAGGAAGATTTTTAGAAGGAAAGAGATTAAGGAGAATACTATTGAAGAAAAGAAAATAATGTACCATTGAAGAATCCACATCTATAACCTAACTCCACTTGTTAAGGTAGAGGAGCAAGAACACTGGGGGCAGACACTAAAACCTCATCCCAATGTTGCTCTGAATTTACGTGCACTTGAATATATAAACTCTTTAAATTTTCCAACAGTATATTCCTTGGCCAATTTTAAGACTTCTCTTGGTTTTCTAATAGGTTGATCCAGGATAAGAAATGTTTCTTAGATTTCTGAAAACTCTCTAAAGATAAACACACTGGTTATTATACAATAAGATAAGGCGGTGCCTTTGGTCTGGAAGTTGCTTTATCTTATGATTTATCCCAAGGGAACTAAAAACCATTCCGTAAAATGTATTGACTTTGGACTGAAGAAGGAGATTGTCAAAAGCAGGGGGGAAAAGAAAAAACAATATAAAATACCTTACAGTCTATATAAATGCACAAATTCCATGATTATGACAAAAATCACAGTAGCATGTATGTGTCCCATTTTAGGCATAGTTCTTTCTGTCATCACTGAATAAGTTCATCAAATGGGAGATTCCTTTTCCATTCCCTCCATACTATTCCTATAATTTTGAGCAAGCTGCTTAAATATGCATACATCCATTTATATATTTGTAACTTCTGTTTTTTCTCAAATTCTCTTTTTAAAAGCTGTAAGTTAGACAGCTGCTGGTGAGGCTGCAGAGAAAAGGAAAGCTTATCCACTGCTGGTGGGAATGTAAATTAGCTCAGCGACTAAGGAAAGCAATTTGGTGATTTCTCAAAAAACTTAAAACAGAGCTACCATTTGATCTAACAATCTCATTATTGGTTACATACATAAATCATTCTACCATAAAGACACATGTGCCAGTATGTTCACTGTAGGACTATTTATAATAGCAAAGACATAGAATCAACCCAAATGCTCATCAATAGAAGACTTGATAAGAAAAATTTGGTACATCTTCACCGTGGAATACTATGCACCCATAAAAAGAAACGAGATCACGTCCTTTGCAGGAACATGGACGGAGTTGGAGAACATTATCATTAGCAAACTAACGCAGGAAGAGAAAACCAAATGCCACATGTTCTCACTTGTAAGTGGGAGCTAAATGATGGGAACACATGGAGGGAAAAAAGGATGGGGGGGCTTACTTGAGGGTACAGGATGAGAGAAGGGCAAGGACTGAAAAACTAGAAAAACCACCTATCAGGTACAATGCTTATTACCTAACAAAATAATATGTATACCAAAGCCCCTTGATGTAGTTTGTGTATTTGTCCCTGTGGAAATCTCATGTTGAATTGTAATGCCCAGTATTGGTGGTAGGGCCTGGTGGGAGGTGACCGAATCATGAGTGTGGATTTGTCATGAATGGTTTAGCATCATCCTCTTGGTGCTCTTCTCACTACAGTGAGTTCTCACGAGATCTGGTTGTATAAAAATGTGTGGCACCTCCCTCTCTCTCTCATTCCTGCTCTTGCCATGTGATGTGCCTGCTCCAACTTCAGCTTCTCCCATAATTGTAAGCTTCCTGAAACCTTCCCAAACCCACACAGATGCCGGCACCATGCTTTCCATGGTGCTGCATCCTTCTTAAAGTCTGCAGAACTGTGAGCCAATTCAGCCTTTTATTTTTATAAATAACCTAGTCTCAGGTATTTCTTTACAGGAGTGCAAGAACTGATTAAAAAGAAAACTAGTAGATAGAAATGGGGCATTGCTATAAAGATACCTGAAAATGTGGAAGCAACTTTGGAACTGCACAATAAGCGAAGGTTGGAAGAACTTAAACGGCCCAGAAGAAGAAGGAAGATGAAGGAAAGTTTAAAATTTCTCAGAGATTTGATAAATGGCTCTGATCAAAATGCTGACAGTGATATGGACAATGAAGTCCAGGCTGAGGAGGACTCAGATAGAAAGGAGGAACTTACTGGGAACTGGAGCAAAGGCAACCCATGTTACACCTAAGCAAAGACTTTGGCTGCATTCTGTTCATGTCCTGGGGATCCGTGGAAGCTTGAACTTGAGAGTGATGATTTAGGGTATCTGGTTAAAGAAGTTTCTAAGCAGCAAAGTATTCCAGATATGACCTGGCTGCTTCTAATAGCCTACGCTCAATGAGGGAGCAAATAAATGACTTAAGTTGGAACTTATATTTAATGGGAAAGCAGAGTATAAATGTTTAAAAAATTTGTAGCCTGGCCATGTGGTAGAAAAGAAAAGCCCATTTTTAGAAGAATCAAAGTGGGCTGCAGAGCAACCTCTTGCTAGAGAAATGTGCATAACTAAAAAGGAGCCAAGTACTAAAAGCCAAGACAATGGAGAAAAGGTTTTGAAGGCATCTCAGAGAACTTCGAGGCAGCCCCTCCTATCCTGTGGGCTAGAAAGAAATGGTCTCAGGAGCCAGGCCCAGGGCCCTGCTTCCCTGCACAACATGCTCCCCATATCCAGACCACTTCAACTCCAGCTTCAGCCAGAGGACCTCAGGTTCGGCTCTGGTCGCTACTTCAGAGGGTGCAAGCCATAAGCCTTGGTGGCTTCCAGATTGTGTTAAGCCTCCAGGCACACAGAGTGCAAGAGTAGTGGGGGCTTGGCAGCCTCCACGTGGATTTCAGAGGATGTATGGGAAAGCTTGGTTGTCCAGACAGAAACCTACTGCACAGAGGGAACTCCCACAGAGAGCCACTATTCGGTCAGTACAGAGGGTAAATGTGGGGTCAGAGGCCCCATGCAGAGTCCACACTGAGGCACTGCATAGTGAAGCTGTGGGAAGGGAACCACGATCCTCCAGGACCCAGAATGGTAGCCACAGGCAGCTTGAACCTTGCACCTGGAAAAGCCACAGGCACTCAACAACCTGTGAGAGCAGCCATGGGGGCCGAACTCTATAAAGCCACAGGGCCAGAGCTGCTCAAGGTCTTGGGAGCCCACTCCTTACAGAACTTACATGGGGCCTGTAGCCCCCCTTTTTTTTTTTTTTGGACAATTTCTCACTTTTGGAATGGAAATGTTTAACCAACACTTAAACCTCCATTTTGTCTTAGAAGTAAATAATCTGTTTTGATTTTATAGGCCCAGAGGTGGAAGGAACTCATTTCCAGAAAAGAATTTGAATTTGGGACACAGAAATTTTGAGTTACTGCTGGAATGGATTAAGATTTTGGTGGGGATTATTGAAAAGGGATGCTTGTATTTTGAAATGTAATAAGGAAATGAGATTTGGGAAGGGCCAGGGACAGAATGATAAGTGTGTATGTTTGTGCCTGCCCAAAGATCATATTGAATTCTAATTTCCAATATTGGAGGTGTGAAGCCTGTTTGGAGGTGATGGTATCATAGGGGTGAATTTCTCATGAATGGTTTAGCGCCATCCCCGTGGTGCTGCCTTCATGATAATGAGTGAGTTCTCATGAGTTCTGGCTGTTTAAAAGTGTGTAGCACCTCCCTCTGTCTTGCTCCTGCTCAGGTCATGTGACATGTCTGCTGCCTTTTTGCCTTCCACCATGATTGTAAGCTTCCAGAGGCCTTCCCAGAAGTTGAGCAGATCCCCGCACCACGCTTCCTGTAAAGTTGCAGAACCATGAGCCAGTTACACTTCTTTTCTTTATAAATTACCCAGTCTCAGGTATTTCTTCGTAACAATGCAAGAATGGCCTACGACACACAGCAACGTGCAATTTATGTACAGAGCAAACCTGCATGTGTACCTCTGAAACTAAAAGTTAAAAACATATAAATAAATAAAAGCTATAAGTTAGAGATCAGCTTGTGTTACACGATTTCCTATAAACCTCATATCTTCAATTTTCCACATACAATACTCAGAAAAAATTCATCTGTGGTTGAACAATTGGTACCAAAGTGATTGGTGGTGATAATTTACATTATTTATTTATATATATAAATTTATATCACATGCTAAAAGTGAAATCATACTTATCCTTCATCTTTTAACAATTCTACCATATTAAAGGAAAAAAAATGAGATCAAATCTATGCTACAGAAAAATGAAAGACTGAATTATCTAGAAAGTTGACAATTAAATGCCCTCTTTTAACAAAATTAAGTTAACAATCTCTGGGCAGTCTACATCTACATATTAAAAAAATGTCGCATTTGTTGCCACTGATACTGCTCCAATTAACAGGTTATAAATACATGACTTTTAGTATAAAAAACTTATTCCGAACTAGAATGTATTATGTTACCAACCACACAGATAAACAAATAGGTCAGTTAGGGCTTAAAAAGGACTTCTGTTTGGAAGCTATATTGTGAGAGTTTTAAAGTCTATAAAATGCATATATACTCTGTGCAATGTGCCAGAAAATTTATTAACCAACTAATTTATATTAGGGAAAACTGTAAAGCTTGCTAGGCTAGAAAAATATATACGTTTTGATGACTTTTCTTCCAATACGTTCCAATTATTACATTCTGACATATTAATGGATACTAGGTAGCAACATGTTTCATTTTCTTTACCAAAAAAAAAAAAAAAACCTACCTATTTAAATTGATAAAAGCCTCAAAGAACATTTATTCATGAAAGTTATCTCTAGTAGTTAAAATGTCACATGCAGAAATCATTTAGAATGCAAGGATATGACTTCTAAATGTCTTTGAATCCTTCACATAAATATGCATGCATACCGTTTATAATAGTAGCCTTGATGAGAACATGCTGTAACTGGCTGTGGGAAATGCATAAGAGGCTTATATTAAAACAGAATATAGAATGGTGGTTAGAAATCATAGAACAGGTGACACCTTATTCTGATAACCTGGTGATAAAAAGTACAGGCTATGATGTATAGATGGTGATAGTGTCACTACTTTAGCATAAAAATAAAACAATATTTATATGGAATTATAAAGCATTACAGAGAATCTAATATAAAATTAAAAGTTAATATCTGTAGGTCAAGGAAATGCATGTTTATTATAATTCACAGACAGATTCATGTATATAAAATATAAGAACTCAAGAGTTACCTTAATTATCAAAGAATTACTCAAAAGTTGAATATATATTACTTTAAACACAACAAAAAGGGTCTTTTTGTTGTTGTTGCTATATATACATTTAATTACATAATTCCTTGAAAGTAAACTTCAAATTGAAAAGGATGAGGCATAATTTTTTTTTTCTTGGAGACGGAGCCTCAATCTGTCGTCAGACTGGAGTGCAGTGGCGCGATCTTGGCTCACTGTAACCTCTGCGTCCCGGGTTCAAGCAAATTCTCCTGCCTCAGCCTCCCAAGTAGCTGGGACTACAGGCGCACGCCACCTCGCCCAGCTAATTTTTATATTTTTAGTACAGATGAGTTTCACCATATTGGCCAGGATGGCCTTGATGTCTTAACCTTGTGATCCACCTATCTCAGCCTCCCAAAGTGCTGAGATTACAGGCGTGAGCCACCTCGTCCAGAAGGATGAGGTATAATTTTTATAAAAAACATTCAATCTAAGCCACATGTAGGCTCTGCAGAGAATAAAAATATATGTAAGGCTAACAAATTTCAGCCTTAAGGTTACAACCATCTTTGAAGAAAAATGTTTTCTTTGTCTAAGATTCAATACATAAGGTCACATTCCGAAATTTTTTATCCGTACAGGACAAACAAAAACTTGCAAATGTCTTTTCCCATCAAAAGAAATAAACAAAAACCAAATGCATATTTTTTAAATGTATGAATTAGAAATAGAGGGATTTAGTGGGAAAAAGAGAAATAGAGCTAAACATTCCATTTTTGTAAAACACCACCAAGGAAGCCAGTGAGCTTAGATCACTTCCCAGTGATCTGTTCATTCTGTCTCTGTTCCTTACCCTTAGCTCCATAGGACTGGGTAGCAAGTGGCAACATGAGAGAAAACATGGTGTGTCTCCTCTGAATCAGGCAATGACACAGTAACTGAAAAAGAGTAACTTAAGAAAACCATAGAACTCCCCGCTCTTAGATTCAGCTGATACAAGGACCTCTGGCTCCTAGGGGATGTGGCACTCCCCATTTATTCCTACTTTGACAAGTAATCAGAAGAGAAAGAGCTTGTCTAGAAATACACAGATCTATCATATTTGGAAACAAGTTACTTCCAAATTTATAATGTTCTCACCTAAAGTCATAAAATCATATATTCAGGAAATGTAAATTTAAAAATACCTACTCCTACTTCCAGTGGTAAATTGAACTAGATACTGTGCAGAGACTTCCTGTTAATACCAAAACTAGGTCATGTATGAAATAATTATTATTGAACCAATGACACTGAAGGAGGAAGAGGAATGTCCATGGGAAACACTGATCTCCATGTACATACAATACAAACCCTAACCTAAAAGCTTTGAGCAAGAAACTCTGAAATTTAAAAAAATAAAAAAAGCCTTGTGACAGTATCACTATGTGGAGGTTGTATTGCATTATTAAGTGAGAACACCCAAAAGGAACTAAAATGGTCCCAAGTCTGTAATGCCTTGATGATAAAGCAAACACAAATAATCCCTGAAGAAAGGCACTCCTAATTTGGGTCCCCAGATTAAAAATCAATCAAATATAAACTCTCAGCCAAGGAAAAGCACTGCACACACACACAAAATAAACCACTGAGATGAATCAGTAGAAACAATACATGGCAATATTAGACCGTTATGAAGTTTAAATATTAGAGTTATCAGAAAGAGAATGTAAAATATCTATATATGAAATGATTAAAGATGTAGAATAAGTAACTTCAAAAAATGGACAAGTAAAATAATATATCAAGAATGACAAGGAAGATGGGGAGAAGTTCTAAAAATGAAAGATAATATTGAAAAAATGAATGGGTTACAGGTGAAAAGAATTAATACACTGGAATACAGATCTTAATTATGTATCCAGAATGCAGCCAGAAAGACAGGAAGATAGCAAATCTAAAAAAGAGATTGAGAGATATAGAAGAGAGAATGCTAAGTTCTAAAACATACCTATTTAGGGCTCCAAAAAGGTGAGAAGAAAAAAGGAAGAAAAACAACACTTATAAAGATATTGGCTGATAAATTTCCAAAACAATAAACAACATAAATTTACAGACAGAGGAACCACAATGTATTTGGTTGAGCCACAGGACAATGTTGGACTAAAATGGTTGAATAATGCTAATTTTTTATGGTTTGACCTATACTAAGCAAGATAAATCTAAAGAAATCAACACCTAAGATTTACTGCAGGAAAAATATAGAACACAAGAGACAAACTATATTAAAAATAATGTGAGAGAAAAAAGATAACTTTGTAACTTTTCATAATAAAGAAATGACAAAGTAGGCTGACACGGAACTTTTCAGCAGCAAAAATGGAATACAAATGACAATGGAATAAAATTTTAAAGTAATGAGAAGAAAAAAAATTGTCAGCCTAGCATTGTTTACTCAGTAAACTTCCACTCAAGACAAAAAAGAAGAAAAAGTTATTATCAGACACATGCAACTAGGAAGCATTTGCCACCAATAGTTGTAAACTAGAGGAACTATTCTTAAATGCTTACATTCAAAAATTTTTTAAAGATGCATACTTAATTCATGAAGTTTCAGCCTAATAATTGGCAAGGGCAGGGGAGGGGAGAGATGATCTAAATAAAATCCAGAGAAAGCAAAATAAAGGCGATAATAAAGAGCAGAAAATAATGAATTAGGACACAAAGCTACAACTGAATAAAGAAGTCCCAAATTTGATTTCTGAAAAACAGAGAGAGGTTGTAAAACTTGCCCAGCGTTACATGGCTAACAAACAGAAAATCCTGGACTTACCTTGTTTCCATACTTCAGGTATACTATATGACCTCCCAAAAAAAACTAAGCATAACAAAAAAGATTGCTCTATTTGACTATATTAATCTTCATGACCTTTATGTATCATGAAAACCATAAGACAAAATGCATCCAACACATATAACTGGAAGATCACTGATCAGAATATATTTTAAAACTCCTACAAATCAATAAGAAAAAAACAACAACCCAACAGACAAATAGGCAAAGTCAACAACAAGAGGGTGGAGGAAGATGGTCAAATAAAAGCCTCTAGTGATCATCCCTCCCAAGAACACCAAATTTTAACAACTAGCTATACACACAAAAAAGCACCATCATAAGAAGCAAAAATCAGGTAAGCAATCACAGTACCAGGTTGCAACTTCCTATCCCTGAAGGAGGCAATGAAGACAGTCTTGAATCGCTGATGCCACCTCTCCCTAATTCCATGGCAGTGGCCATGTGGTGTGGAGAGAGAAATCTATGCATTTGATGGAGCGAGAGCATAGCCACCGGAGTATGTAGCATTGAACTCAGTGCTGTCCTGTCAGTGGAGAACAAAGCTATGCTGGGCTCAGCGAGCATTGAAAGAGCATTTGGACCAGCCCTAGCAAGAGAGGAATGGCCCATCCCAGCAGATAGAACTCGAGCTTCTCAGCAAGCCTTACCACAGTGAGCTAAAGTGCTCTGGAGTTCTAGGCAACCTTGAAAGGCAGTCTAGGACACAAAGACTGTAAATCCTAGGCAAGTGCTAATGCTGGGCTGGGCTTAGAGCCCATGGACTAGGGAAGCACATGACCTAGGGAGAAATCAGCCTGGGTAGCTAAGGGAGTGCTTGTGCCACCCCTCCCCAAACCCTAGGCTATGCAGCTCACAGCATGAAGGTAAATAATTCCTTCTGCTTGAGAAGAGGAGAGCAAAGAGTAAGAGGACTTTGTCTTGCATCTTGGATAGCAGCTCAGCCACAAAAAGGTACCAGGCAGAGTCGTAAGACCGTCAATCTAGACCCTAACTCCCAGAAAACATTTCTAGACATACCATGGACCATAAGGGAACCCACTGACTGGAAAGGAAGGACCCAATCCTGGCAGGGTTCATAACCTGCTAGTTAAAAAGCCCTTGGGTAAGAATAACCAATAGTAATATCCAGGTAGTATACCATGAGCCTGGGGTGAGATTTTGAGACATGCTGGCTTCAGGTGAGACCCAGTACATTCCCAGTTGTGGTGTCTATGGAGAAAGACTTCTGCTTGAGAAAAGCAGAGAAAAAAGAAAAGGGGCCCTTGTGTTGTGTGCCAAGCACCAACTCAGCCATAGGGCTGCAGAGTACCAAGCAGGCTCTTGGGGACCCCAAGTCAAGGCCTACGCTCTTAGACAGCCTTTCTAGACCCACCCTCGGTCAGAGGGGATCACACTGCCATGAAGGGTAAGGCCCAGGCCTGGAAGCATTCAACACAAGCTTACTGAAGAGCACTTGGGATTTAAGTGAATATCAGGGGTGACCTGGCAGAACTCCCAGAGGGCCAGTGGCTGTGGTGGCCACTGAGAAAGGCTGAGAGAAGTAAAATTATCCTTGTTTGCGGATGATATAATTTTATAGTTGGAGAAGCCTAAAGCCTCCATCAAAAAACTATTAGACTGACAAATTCAATAAAGTTGCAGGATATCAATAAAAAATTAGTAGCATTTCTATACATCAACACTGAAAAATCTGAAAAGGAAATTTTAAAAAGTAATCTCAATTAGAATACCCACAAATGCAATTAAATACCAAGGAATTAATCAAAGAAGTGAAAGATTCCTACCATGAAATGTATAAAACACTGATGAAAGATATTGAAGAGGACACAAAGAAACAGAAAACCATTCCATGTTCATGGACTGGAAGAATCAATACTGTTAATATGTCCATACTACACAAAGCAATCTGCAGATTTAATGCGATCTATATCAAAATATCAATGGCATTCTTCAGAGAAATAAAAAAATCCTAAATGTATATGGAACCACAAAAGACCCAGAATAGCCAAAGCTATCCTGAGCAAAAAGAATAAAACTGGAGGAATCACATTACCTTACTTCAAAATAGTCACCAAAACAGCATGGTACTGTAATAAAAACAGACACATAAACCAAAGGAACAGAATAAAGAACCCAGAAACAAATCCACACACCTACAATGAACTCATTTTTGACAAAGGTGCCAAGACAGTCTTTTACTGGGTAAAAGACAGTCTTTTCAATAAAGGGTGTTGGGATAACTGGATATCCGCATGCAGAAAAATGAAACTAGACCCCATCTTTCACCGTATATAAAAAGCAAATCCAAATGGATTAAAGAATTATATCTAACACCTCAAACTATGAATCTACTACAAGAAAACACTGGAGAAAACCTCTAGGACACTGGTCTGGGCAAAGATTTCTTGAACAATGCCCCACAAGCACAGGCAACTGAAGCAAAAATGGACAAATGGGATCACATGAAGTTAAAAAGCTTCTGCACAGCAAAAGAAACCGTAAAGTGAAAAGACAAACCACAGAATGAAAGAAAATATTTGCAAACTATCCATCTGACAAGGAATTAACGACCAGAATATGTAAGTAGCTCAAACAACTCTACAAGGAAAAAATCTAATGATGTGACTAAATAATGGGGAAAAGATCTGAACAGACATTTCTCAAAAAGAAACAAACAAATGGCAAAGAGACATATAAAAAGGTGCTCAACATCACTGATCATCAGATAAATGCACATCAAAACTACAATAAGATATCGTATTGCCCCAGTTAAAGTAACTTTTATTCAAAAGAAACGCACTGGCAAATGCTGGCAAGGATATGGAGAAAAGGGAACCCTCAAACACTGTGGGTGGGAGTGTAAATTAGTACAAACACTATGGAGAACAGTTTAGAAGTTCCTCAGAAAACTAAAAATAAAGCTATCGTATGATTCAGCAATCCCACTGCCAGCTATATACCAAAAGAAAGGAAATCAGGGTATCAAAGGGATATTTGCATACCACATTTGTTGCAGCACTGTTCACAATAGTCAAGACTTGGAAGCAACCTAAATGTCCAGCAACAGATAAATGGATAAAGAAAATGTAGTACAGTTACACCATGGAGTACTATTCAGCCATAAAAAGAATGAGATCCTGATATCTGCAACAACACAGATGAAAATGGAGGTCAAAGTGAAATAAGCCAGGCACAGAAAGATAAACAATGCGTATCCTCACTTATTTGTGGGAGCTAAAAATTAAAACAATTAAACATATGGAGACAGAGAGTAGAAGGGTGGTTATCAGAGCCTGGGGAGGGTTTTGAGGGGGTAGCGGGTAAGTGGGAATAATTAATAGGTACAAAACATAGTTAGAAAGAATGAATAAAATCTAGTATTTGATATCACAACAGGGTGACTATAGTCAATAATGATTTAATTCTACATGTTAAAATAAAGAGTATAATTGGATTTTTTCAACACAAAGGATAAATGCTTGAGGGGATGGATACTCCATTTACCATGATGGATTACACTTGTCATACCTGTATTAAAATAAGTCATGTACCTCACAAATATACATGCCTACTATGTACCCATGCACACACAAAAAAATTTTAATGTGTAAAACAAAAAAAAAAGGACACAAGTATTCCTTGAAGATAAAACATGAATGGCCAGTAAACATATGCAAAGAGGTTCAACTTCATAGGTAATTAGGGAAATGAAAAATAAAAATCCAGTGCAATGATAATTTATGTGAGTTAGATTGACAAAAATTTTTGAATGTTGGCAAACATGTAAAGCTTTGGGTATTCTTATGTACTGCTGAAAGGCTATAATTGGTACAGCCCTCTAGAGAAATAACTGGACACTATGTTGTAAAGTGTTAACATTCATGTATCTCATGACTTGGGAATTCCACTCCTAGATATGTTTCTGAGAGAAATTATTGAACATATATAACTTGAAACATACACAAGGGTGTTAATTGCAAAAAACTAGAAACATCCTGTGTTCATCAACAGAAAAATGAAAAACTACACTGTGGTGTATTCACAATAAAATACTATATATAGCAATAAAAATTAACAAAAATGATACAATGACAATACTTTCCATCATGCTATTGAGTGGAAAAAGGAATTTATAACATTTTTATAAAGCTCAAAACCATGCCACACTGAATATATCGCTTAGGTGTGTAGACAGGCAGGAAATAATTTAAAAAATAGAACAAAATATGTCTTTGCAGACACTAAATCTTGAATAAATGTCATTTTTGCCTTCCTAATTTTCATCTGTTATTCAAGTATCACCTTTAGAAGGGACAAGAAAACCAATGGCAAACTTACCTGCAGAAACACTGGGGGAGTTCTCCTTGTCCATATAAAGGAAACAAAAACGGAGTGTTGCCATACCGCCCAAGACAGTGAAGAAAGTTTTTGGTAGCTTTGAGACCATCTATGGTACTGCTGGCTGTCTGTGATGTCATTGCAATTGAATGCAGGACAATATATTGAAGGCTGGGGGTTAATTTTTGAGTTTTTAAATATTCATAAAATGTAATCTCTTCATAGCCTATGAAAAGATGAAATTTTCTCACTTAAAATCAGAACTAAACTCCTATTTAAAACCACCCCACAAAAAGGAGATAAATTGTGTTTCAAAGTCTTCACAAAGGCCGCACGTTGGTATGACTACATTTTGGACAGTGAAGGTTGATCTTAGAGAAAAGTGAAAACAATCTCGCTCTCCTGTTTGGAGTAATGGCACATTTTTAAGCTTTAAATAATGAATTTTGACTGAGCATTTTGCAGATTTAAAAAAAAACAAAATAGAAAATAATTAAATAATTGAATGGGTTACCATAGCTCACAATTACCTCACTTTATTGTCATGAAACCTGCAGGATAATGCCAATAATGGTACTTGAAAATATTAAAACACTGTGACAACATGGGAATGTAGTGATTTAAAATAATAAATATGTGAGTTTTGCAAAATGTATACTTTTCACTAATACTCAGAAAATAAACTAAAAAATAATAAAACGAATTTCTAGGTGGCTAATAATAATCAGTCTTATAGCCAAATAATCGCATCAAAATATATGGGATCCCTAACAGCTACTCCTTTAAACCAAGAACAGAAAACTACATTGGACTGTTAGTGGCGGGAAATACAATCCCATGATAAAAGACAAAAACTTCATGGAAATAATTTACATAAATAAAAATTATAAAAATTTACTGAGAGAATTTAAGGTTACACAGCCACTATGGATAACAACATAACAGAATCTAGTAGACTTGAAGGGATAAGAGCAAGGATTAGAATTTTATTATTTCACAGAGGAAAAAAACTACTGCTAAACTTCTCGTCGTAACTTTATCAATAGTATATTTCAATTTTGGATAACACTCTCAGACCAAAGGACTTAAAAGTATACAGCTCTGATACTAAAATGGCATAATCAATTTTTAACAGACTGTGAAGTAACTGTCCCCAGATCACATAATGAAATAGATCAAAGCCAAGAACAGAAACCATGCCTTTTCTGAATCTACTATTTTCCCCCCATATACTATCTAGCTTTTTATTTTTCAAACCAAATAGTTCAAGATTCTAGGCAAATCCTGGAAAATGAAAAAATATATAGTATTTCCACTTATGAGAAAAAATAATGCACTCATGAAAAGGGATTATCATCTACGAAGAGCCAGTTGACAGTAGTATTTAAATAATAAGAATAAAAATTAAAATCTAGCATGCCACTTGAGCAATAATGAAAATATTTGCACTGTAGCCACACATGGCTATGGAGCCCTTCAAATATGGCTAATGAGACTGAGAAACTGAATGTTTTTATTTTATTTCATTTTAATTAATTTAAATTTAAATAGCAACACGTTACTAATGGCTAACCTACTGAATAGTGCAGAGTTAAAATGCATTTTAAAACAGTAGTAAGTGGCTCACTAATTATGCTTTAAGAAGTTTAATGCTTTAATATGCTCACAGAGCAAGCATATTAAAATAGTAAGAAATGTCAAATAATTGGAGAATACAACTTAATGAAAAAAATACCTTTATATTCATCAGGATATTTCTCATATTCCATACAAAATGTAAGAAATTTCATTAGCATTCGCTTTTCTATCATAGAAAGTTGTTTGCTATTAAAGACATCTGCTCTGGAACAAGGAACCTGAAAAATATCATAATTTTAAGTTAAAAAACTGCTTCCCAATGATACAAGTATTCCAAATTATACTTTTTTCCCTTTACATATAACAGGATTATCATTTTCATTGTAGCCAGGCTTTTTAACATCACCTTCCATCAGTACTAATGGCATCTCTGCTAACTTCAGAGCTAACTGTAAGCTTTTACTTAATTCTGTCAAGTTACTCCTCATGCCATTAAAAGGCCAACGGCATGTCAGCCTAACACAGAACAAACTTAGCAGTGCTATCTAAAACAAATACTGTGGTTCTCCCAACGTACATGTTAGCACATTTTTATGCCTTTTCTCCAATTAATCTGCCTTTTGTGAGTTCATCTTTCAGTGAAACTTCAGAGGGTTAAGAGGGAGTGTTTCCCTTGGTCCCTACAGTTTTTGGTGCTATAAGCAGGATAGCAAAGCTCTGCTCTTCTGGAAACTGCAGTGAAGAACCCAGGATCTGATCAGCTGTCATAAGGGTAAGAATTTTTTACCAGCAAGGCTCCAGGTCTCCTTCTGCCTATGGAATCTAATCAAGTAGACAGTAAAAAAAAAAAAAAAAAAGTAAGTGTTTCTTTCTTTTCCCTCTCCAAAATCTTGATTAATGGGAGAAAAGGATTTGTGTAACCAGTCTTGGGTGTAGTGACCCCTGGTGTGCTTTTTCGTACTTTGTGCACTTTTTGGTACCAACACTAAGCTGCAGAATAAGTCATGAGAAAATTAGCACTAGAAATTTTAATTAAGCATTTACATTTATAAATCATCATACAGGACTGGAATTTACTGCTTTATGAGGAAAATAACAATCTTATTTGCTTATCTTTCCAAAACAAACAATAATAACTTAAGCTGATGACCAGTTACAATTCTTGATCGCCACAGTACCTGTTCCACTCTTCCATCTCGAAATGCAAGAATCCTGGTAATATTTTTAAACTCTGCATATCGACTAACGTTAGATTTGATTAGAAGATCAATTAGTAATCCTCGAGAATATAGCAGCTGTACAAAGAAAATATTTCAGAAGATAGAAGATGAAATAGTGGAAAAATTGGGAAACAATAAAGATACATAATTTTGTTATATTTTTGATTATTTGTAGGAAGTATCATACCTATAAATATTATAATATATAACACAATCTATTACGGGTTTATAATTGATTAGCTGAAATTCACAATCCAAAAAACTTTGCAATCCATAAGCTTTTTCATAACTTGTTTTAGTAGCAAAACATGATCCAAACTGATAAGGCACTTCTGGCTTTGTTTGTCCAAATTAATGTAAATATTCATATATTTCACTGCAGAAATAATGTGTTTAGTTAGAGTGAATCCTCAGACCTTGCTAATAATTTAACATAACATATATCATATCAGCATATGTACTTCATTACTTCCTAAAATATTTTTTTTATCTTAATGACAGAACACACCAGGCCCCGAAGGTTTTGGATAAGAGACTATAGTCTTACACAAAGCCAGGTAGTTATAAGCAGAAATCAGCCCAGTGAACCTCCCTACCGCATTAAAAAAGAAAAAAATATTTGTGATGCATTTACACTGAAAAAGTCAAATTATAAGGTCCCTCTGTAATTGTAGAAGTCTGGGTTTATATGAGATAAGTCGTTCTCAAAAATCGAAGATGATGGTTATTGCTGGCAAGTACGTGAGAAACTGATTTAATCTTTCAACATCTCATAAGTAATATCAGAGAGATAAAAGCAATAATGTAAATATTATCTAGCATGTTAACTGTATGGTTAAATGCAACAGATTTGACTTTTTCCTACATTAAGATACTCTTAATGTCTGTAACTCAATAAATACTAAAAACAAATGTTACATCTATAATAAATAGGAAAAAGAAAATTAGATTTACTATACAAAGAAAAAGAAATCTCCAAAATCAATCTAAACAATTAATCTGAGCATCTAATAAGTCAGTAAAGATTACAAGCAAATCAATACCATTCAAGTAAAATTTTATAAACTAATAGTTCCGCATTCTATAAAACCAAATTGACATCGCTTTTTTAAAACTAATCTCATTATCCTGATTAAATATGGCACGTTACTTCATTACCCTCTTCCTAACACACTACATAACTGATACAGCCCATGCCAATTCTTAACTTTATAACAATGATAAAAAATAGTTATTTCAAAAAACTCATTTTTTTAAAAGATACACATTTGAGATTCAAGGATCCCTGAATAGGCATAATAATTTCACAAATATTAAGATACAAAACAAAAAATGCATTTTTATTGAATAAGATCCAATAAAGCTTAAGGTTTAATGCCAGCTTGAAAAATAATGCATTTACGATATCACAGAAAAACGAAAACAAATTTCAATTAAAATTATACTAGATTTTTGTTTCTGATGCTCAGAAACAATAAATGTATACCATACTAAAATCTAAGCCTCTTTTTCTTTTCTTTTTTTTTTTTTGAGACAGAATCTCACTCTGTTAACCCAGGCTGGAGTGCAGTGGCTCAATCTCAGCTCACTGCAACCTCCGTCACCCAGGTTCAAGCCATTCTTCTGCCTCAGCCCCCCGAGTATCTGGGATTACAGGCATGTACCACCACGCCCAGCTAATTTTTTGTATTTAGTAGAGATGGGGTTTCACCATGTTGGTCAGGCTGGTCTCGAACTCCGGACTTTAGGTGATCCGCCCAACTCAGCTTCCCAAAGTGCTAGGATTACAGGCGTGACCCACGGTGCCTGGCTTAAGCCTTTTTTTAACCACCCTCTAAGCGATCCACCACAGCAATTCTAAGTGATCTACCACAGTGATGAGGGGCTAAAGAGCAGTGTAATTCGATTACAATAATGGAAATTAGATTTAATAATTATCAATTTTTCCTTCACTTAGCATGTTGATTCCATAATTATAAAGAGTATGGACTTACTCAGAAATGAACTTCCATTTTAAGAATTTCATCTTTGATCTTCTCTATTAGTCTGAGCAGTATGAAACTATACATATTTAACTAACCTACCCTGAGCTATTACTTTTTAAAAGGCAATATTCAAGAATGTTTATTGTCAACTGTAAAGCCCCACAGTATTTGTTAACTATATCACGATGTCTTTGAGGTCGAATGCATATAGATATGTCAAGTAGTTTAGAGATACTGAGTTAGATTTTAGAAAAGAGGTAGGGATTTGGCCAGGCGCAGTGGATCATGCCTGTAATCCCAACACTTTGGGAGGCTGAGGCAGGTGGATCACGAGGTCAGGAGATCGAGATCATCCTCACCAACTCGGTGAAACCCCGTCTCTAATAAAAATACAAAAATTAGCCGGCCACGGTGGCATGCGCCTGAGTCCCAGCTACTCAGTAGGCTGAGGCAGGAGAATCGCTTGAACCCATGAGGTGGAAGTTGCAGTGAGCCAAGATCGCACCACTGCACTCCAGCCTGGTGACAGAGTGAGACTCCGTCTCAAAAAAAAAAAAAAAAAGAGGTAGGGCTTTAAGATAGATATTTGACAATCATCCTAAACTTAGATGTTATTAACTGCAATTATCAGAACAGATGAATTTCTAAGGAGTGACCAATTTCCCCAATAGCATGGAATACATGCTTTCCATTTAGTATGCATTGAATATGTATTAAATGACTTACATTTTAAAAACTGAAAATAAATCTCCTGTATTACTATGGTTATATGTGATTTAGATACTTCTGGGTTTGAAAATGAGTACAATAAATGATTATTAGTTATTCTGTAGAATCTATAAACCAATGAAAACTCTGCAGGATGCAGTCCCAACTGCCTAGTCCACTGCGTCTAGACATGTTTGGTTTTTACTTACGGTAAGAGAACTGGTTACTACTGGCCATTCAAACCCATGAAAATACCCAGAAGTCACCTTCAGAGTATCTTCAAATGTGTCAACTTCTAATTCAACTGTATTTTTCCTCCTACAACCAGCATTCATTTTCTTATACAACTGAATAATTTTCTACACCAATTCCTACAATTAAAACAGTACCATCTTCTACCACTTCCCTTTGCAAGATACATACTAAATTTCAGCTAACATAAAGGTTACAGACTTTTATCAAATAGCCTTGATTCTTAACCACATTTATGTCACATTTAGGTAAAGCATTCCAAATTCCAAGTAACTACTTCAAAATGCAATTTTCAGACAAACCCCATTTGTTATTTGACTTCTTCAGTTTTTATGTTTTATTAAACCTATTTCACAAAGTATTGTTCATGGGACCAGGAAGGTTATTAAAGAGCTAGGACTAAACTTCCATCCACAGATGAACAGCCGAAGTAATATGGGAAAAAATGCTAGATTTCAAATCATGACAGAGTCAAAGCAAATGCAGAAGGTGGGAGAAACAGTGCAGAAGTATAAAGTAAAACCAATGCAGTAGCCAACAGTGCAAAATCTGACACAGAGTGCTACATGACAGACAGAAAGAAAAATGGGTAGTAAAAAAATATTTATATTTTCAGACATCAAGTTCAAAGGGAGCAAGAGTATGAAGATACGGGATTTGCAGAAACAACTTGTAGAGGGGAATGTATTAGTCCCTCTCTGTCCCCCTGGAACTTGAAGAAAGTACATTAAATTGAAAAGCCTAGTTCTGTGCTAGTTCTGTGGTAAGTCTGATGTTATTTCCTATCCTCTCCTACTTCTTTTCAATTCCTTATTGTTTGCTCTCAACTTACAGGATTTGGTCTCTGATTTTCTCTACTGTTACCCTCCCCTGTATTGTAACCCTTTAAGGCCACAATCCTTTATCTTACTGGTTTTCTATTCTTTTGCACTAAAATAGTCTTGCTTCCTATAAACCCAATGCAACATTGTACCCTTCTAAGACCAAGGGACCTCCTGTGAAGATACAGTGAACTAACATTCAAATTAGTTATGTTCAGTAACATAACTGAAGACAATAGCTTTCTTCCAAACCTTCCTGCCTCCATCACTATTAAATTTTCCTCTGACACTTTCAAACCTGAACACATGATTTTTTTGTGACTTTTTTTTTAATTATACTTTAAATTCTGGGATACAGGTGCAGAACGTCCAGGTTTGTTACATAGGTATACACATGCCATAGTGGTTTGTTGCACCCATCAACCCAACATCCACATTAGGTATTTCTTCTAATGCTATGCTATCCCACCCCCAGGCCCCCCAACCTCCGACAGGCTTCGGTGCGTGATGTTCCCCTTCCTGTGTCCATGTGAACACATGATTTTTAAAAATGCATTGGTTTATTCGGAGTATTCATCATAGTATAGTTGTGAAAATAGTTACTATATATAAAGGCTAAAAGAATTGATGGAACTTGACTGTAAATAACATGGATTTCTAAACAGGTTCATTAGAATTTTTCTTTTGATAGAATTCACAGTGTCCATGCATTAAGAGAATATTAGGTTGTACTATGTGCTCAAGCACAAAAGTATTCTTCAAGTATAGATTAAAAACATATTTAAAGCATTTTAATATGAGCACCTTAAATGTGTTTTTAATCTGCACTTAAGGAACATTTTAAATGAATTACAAACTTCTGGCTACTATCTCTTTACAAAACAAATGTTCTGCATCTCAGAGAATTACAAAAATTGCATTTATGGGCTCAGATACTGTTTTCAATGCTAAGATGGATAAAATTGGTACTTACCTTTGATACTAAATCAATATTAAATCTCCTGCCTTCTTTAATAATTTGAGAGTAAGTAATTTTATTTTTCTTTGGTTGCTCTGTGGTATCTTCTGCTATAGGCACATTTTCACTCATTTCCTCTGCTGAAGTCGATGGCACACAAGTTTTATCATCACAATGGTTTTCTTTTTCCCCTGTCACTTCAGCATCATTTACTTCTAGCGCACTCTCTGGATCACTGCTTGGAGTTTGTTCTATCAGCATTTCACAGCTCACAGTGCTTAATGACTCATCCTCCGTAGGCAGGCAGGCAGAATCTGCAGCTTCTGTGGAGTTTGTAGATGTCACAAGAGCATGATTTTTCTGTAGTGCACCAGCTTCTTCGACATCTTCATGCAAATCCTGACTAATAAGAAATTATAATAACAATCAACATCAGACTTTTGATAATTCTACCCTGCTACATTTTTATATTGCTTCAACTTTTCACAGCAACTTTTATTCCTTTAACCCTTTTATCAAGTTCAGTGTATGTTTTGGTTATGTGACTCAGACATTGAACATTCATCTGTTAATGTTTCAGTAAAATATGAAACACAATTAAGATTTGAAAAATATAAAGATTTCATGTCACATGCACATTTTTAAGAATTTAAGGCAGATGGGAATTGTATTTTGGAAGCAAATTACTACAGTGATGAAGAACATAGTCTTATTTTTTTCTTTTTCTTTTTAATTGTACTTTAGGTTCTGGGGTTCACGTGCAGATCATGTAGGATTGTTGCATAGGTACATACACAGTAAGATGGTTTGCTGCCTTCATCCTCCCTATATCTGGTACTTCTCCCCCCGTTATCCCTCCCCACCCTCCTCACCCCCCACTGTCCCTCCCCTAGCCCCCCATCAACTGCCCGCAGTGTGTGATGCTCCCCTCCCTGTGTCCACGTGTTCTAATTGTTCAACACCCACCTATGCATGATAATATGTGGTGTTTGGTTTTCTGGAAGAAAACAGTCTTAAGAATAACAGATCTTGGTTCAAAACCTGACCATACGACTAGTAAGCTCTGTGAACTTAGACAAGTTATTTATCCTCTCTGAGACCACCTAAATTACCCATCTATGACACAGACATAATATCACCTATCTTACAGGGTTGTTTTGAAGATTAAATTAAGTACTGCATGCAAAGAGCCTGACAGTGCCTGGGACACAGCAAATGCTCAACAGTGGTAGTTATCAAAGATGATTATTATTGAGGAATTCCTGACTTGGTGATATGACAGAAGACCTTCAATAAAGGGAAAAAAATCTTCCATGAAAATATTAAGCTGGCCTATCACAATGTGGTATCTAATAGGACCTTTCTGTATAATTTCCTGCCTGTTTTAGTACTGATGTCGATTACTCTAGTGGAAGACCCATTTCCAAATTTATTACTAGAGTTAACATCCTCAGTTCACCATTGTCCTGATTTACAGAACAGGCTCCCATTCAGTCAGTCTGTCTGCTTTATGAATATCTCTATGATATTTTATCCTCTACAGAACCCATTATTTTCACTGAGGTGCCACACTGCTCAATACCTGGCACAATGCCTTGCATGTGTTAGGTCTTGGCAAGTAAAAATCTGCTAGCTGACTGCTCAAGAACTAACAGTAGCCCTTCCTTATATAAAATCTACCTCACAAAAAAATCTTCCTCTTCCTCAAACAGCCTTCCTTATTTACTAACCTTCTGGTTTAATCTCCACCTACTTTCCACCAGAGCATCTCTAATTCCGAATTTATCAATTCTAATTGCCAAATCATGACAGTTTGTTTGGTTCATATCATTTATTTCTTCTGTGCTTTTCTTCCCACACTGCATAATATCATAATTCTTGCATTCTCAGACATAATCACATACGTTAACAAACTGCTTTAAGAAAAAGTCTAAATTTCACTTCTAAGAAGTCTTCCTTAACCCAATTACACTCATCACTCTATTATACCATGCTCCCATAATATACATATGCAGTTTACCTTGCATGTATTTAACCATTCCTTTTTAATAATCCTTTGGTTTTCCAGTGTATGCTTTATCTTCTGAGTCAGACCGTAATTCCTTGAGGGAATACGTTAACACCCCTCCTTCTGTGCCCTTCACAACACCTACCACACTGCTCTATAGATGTATGGATGTGGTAGCTGATAAATGCTTGATGAATAATGGTTTATACATGCAAAGGATATTTTTGTTTCAAATGTGAAACAAACTTATTGCCAAAAACACAAAAAATAAGGTCAAGAAAAAAACACTGTATTGTAAATCAGAAAGTCTGGGTTCAGTGAAAAAAATTAATGCCTCATTAAAAATAACACAATGAACACTACAACAACAATGAAACAATAAAATAACACTCAAATGTCAAGAAATAAAATGCCATATTTACTGCTACAGTAATTCTAATAAAATCTAATAAAAAAACAAATTGGTATCATTAATGTTACGCAAATACTTTTGAGATCTAGGAAACTAAAGTGTGGAAAACACCCACATTCTTCCCTACATTCATCACTTAGGAAACACTTGGCAAGTCATTTAATCTCTCTGATTCACCACCTATAAAATGGAGATCAATCCACCTGCCTTACCTTTTATGAAACTGTGGTGAGATAAGTACACTAACAATGAAAAGTAATTTATAAACTCTAAAAGGCTAATCAAATATGAGATACTAATCAAAAATAAGACAGTGTTAAACTACCCACAGCTCGACAGCCAACTCAAACCTGTATAACGAGGTTTTCTGCATTCACATGGTGAAAGCTCTTTGGCCACATAAACACACGATAGCATGCCCATTAACAGCATTAAGAATGAAGAGTGACAATACGAAAGGTGATTTGTATCTTTTCTACAGAATTGTTCACACTCTGTATTCACTTTTATTATTTCGAAAACCAACAAAACTAAAGTGTGTTCCATGAGGGATCTAAGGTGACAATTTTCAGCAGAAGTTCCATGCCTAATATTTTTTTTCCAGCAAAAGTTCCATGTCTTTAATTTAAAGAAATGACAGGATAATTATTTACACTTTACAGATAAAACAGAATATGGCAACTTCTCTTATTACAGACTATGATGATGAGACCATGGAAATTGAACATAGCAAATGATCTAGTCAGTGGCTCTCTATTATATTCTATGATAGGGGACCTTAGAGAGTGAATGAAATATATTAAGCAGTACTGGACAACCTGGAAGATATAAGTCAAAATACTTAATTAAAGGTATAAGCAAAAAAAAAAAATTATTCTTTGAAAATGTTTTCTACATCAATAACTATCATTTTACTGTTCTCCACATTATAATTTGGTGAGATTCCTAGCACTACAGAAAACGCAAGCAATAAAAACACAATATTGTCCTCACTTCCCATTAAAAACAACCACAGTATTTTTGGAGTTCTGCCAAGGTGGAAGTTAATACCTAATGAGAAGATATAAAGATAGCCAAAAGCTCCTAAAACTCCATTTATGTCCTCAGTAAGCAAAATTCTGTTCATCTAAAAGGGCTATCTTCCCCAGATTTAAAACTTTTTAATGTGGTAAAAGACATTTTCTCAAAAAGATATTCAACCTTTCAGAGAAAACCTCAGAAAACAGTAATAGTTCAATTTTATTAATTTAAAAGTGTTTGAAAACTATAAAAACACATTTACCAATTACAAAATAATGTAGCTGCATTATAAGTCCTCAAATGAACCTTGGTGTTCTAAGATATTACAATCATTTTAACATACACAGATGCTCCTTGACTTGTGACAGGTTTACATCCTGATAAACCCAATATAGTAAGACAAAATGCATTTAATACCCCAATAAAACCATTACGAAAAATCATAAGTCAAACCATCATAAATTGCAGACTGTTGATAAAGGAAAACAATCTGCATCATTAGGTTTTATAAAAATTTTCACTATCACAACTGATTTCACAAATTAAATCTAGTGTCATTTACATTGCTAGCTTTAATTCCAAAGGTCATTTATAATATAACAATAATTTTTAGATAATTTTTCTTCACAAAAACTGCTGAACACTGCTTTTTGTAAGTGTATTTTTCACTAATTGCCACAATTCATATATTACTCTGAGAATTTGGAGGGATAAATTCTGATATCATCTAGTACTGCTTATCAATTAATAGTTATAACAAAGGAACACCTCGAAGTGAATGTGTCCTATGAATACCTTGTAACAGTCAGCCTTTTAGATGAGTCAAATGAAAAACTGAGACCCAGGTGTTTAATTTATTCAGCACAGGTGTTCACCATTTATTTTTCAGCCATTTGCACCTTTTCTTTCCCAACTGACTTGCTGCAGATATTGTATTCTTTGATGTTTATACTTTGTTCTAAGGCCATTTATTTCTGATTTTCACAGTATATATTTTACTGCTACCCAGTTGTTTATTCCTAAAATAAATGTTTAATGGCTATACATAAGAATTACAGAAATCAGACTATTCAAAAATTGTTGTTCTAGAGAACACAACACAAAAAGTGAAATCAATTTTGAATTGCTGCAATATGATACATTGGTAGATATAGATGTCCTTGTTTGTTACCAACCTAAAACGTTAACACACACTGTAGAATATAGATGAAATATCAACCTCTTGTCACGTTGACCCAAGAACAAAACTTCATAAAATGGTGTGCAGCAGGTACTGTTGGCTGCTTACTCAACAACAATTACCCCTTTTCTCCTTGCTTCAAGCACCCCAATTTTGTTCCAATATTAGACAGAAGTTGCTGAGTCCTTGGGGATGGATCATGACAGATTAAAACCAATTATGATAATTGTACTTCCCTTTGCTGGTGATTGATTCAGGAGTGAGTATATTACCAAGTTTTAGCCAATAAGATAATGAAGAGTCTGCTGGGGGCCTTTATTGATGACTTTCCAGTATAATAGAAAAGCATAAATATGTTAGGAAAACCTCTTCCCTCTTTTTCTCATGGTTAAAAATTTTTTGTTATATGAGATCCTCTTTGAAATCCTGGCAAACATCTTGTAACTCTGAATGGAAAGCTAAGAGAAGTGTAGAGTAGCTGCTCCAGTGCTCTGATAGGCTGAAGCAGCACAATTACAAATCCTCTACCTATCCACCCACCCACTTACCTATGTACTTGTTTAAACCACATTTAGTTGGGCACTGCGTCACTTCTGGCCTAAAACACACTTAACTGTAGACAGTGATGAGTAATTTCCTCCAAATTGTAAAAATTACAGGTGATTTTACATTTTATTTTTATTCCTTTCTTCTAATTGGTATTATTGCTCAAGAAGCTCCTGTTGCTTGTATAATTTTTAAGTTAAAATTTAAGAATTCAAAATAAACAGTAGAATTTTAGATTCCCATTACAAAAAAATCTTTATTTTTGTTATGAATACATTAGAGATTTGAATGTAACAAACAAGTTTGCAACCTGCTTTAATATTATACCAGAAAAAGGGAAACAATGTTCAATAAAATGCAGAAAATAGAGCAGAAAACATACAAAGTTATTGTTAATATTTTAGAAAGATAAAATCTCTTCTCACTAAAGAAACTGGTTGATATTATGCAATAAACAAGCAACAATATTTTACCTAAGAATAATCTGAGTTTGTGTGACTTAAGTGTGAGTTAATATATTGCACCTTTTAATAGCCTGTTAAAGATCTAAAACTAGAAACAATAACTACTTTCATTTCCCCACATAAACTAATAAACTACTCCATGGTAAGAAAGAACTCTCATACACTGTTGGTAGGAATGCAAATCAGTACAGCCATTATGGAAAACAGTATAGAAGTTCCTCAAAAAATTAAAAATAGAATTATTATGTGATCCAGAATCTTCACCCTCAAAACTGGGCAGAGATAGCCAAAGGAAATGAAATCAGTAGGTTGAAGAGACATCTGCACTGCCATGTTTACTGCAGGACTATTCACAATTGCCAAGATGTGGAATCAACCTAAATGCCCATCAACACATGAATTAATAACAAAAATGTGGTATAAATACACAACAGAATACTACTCAGCCATAAAAATAATAAAATCTTGTCATTTGTGACAACATGGGTGAGCCTGGAGAATATTATGTTAAGTGAAATAAGCTAAGAACAGAAAGAAAAACACTGCATGATCTCACTTATATGTGGAATCTAAAAAACTTCATAGTGGTTACCAGAGACTGGGGAGAATAGGAGGGAGAGTGGAGATGAGGAGAGGTTGGTCAATGAGTATAATGTTACAGTTAGGTAGGAGGAATAAATTCTGGTACTCTATCACACAGTAAGGTGACTATAGCTAACAATAATACATTGTATATTTATTTCTTTTTTTTTTTTTTTTTTTTTTTTTTTGATAACAAGTCTTGCTCTGTCGCCCAGGCTGGAGTACAGTGGAGCGATCTTGTCTCACTTCAACCTCCGCCTCCTGGGTTCAAGTGATTCTTGTTCCTCAGCCTCCCAAGTAGCTGGGACTACAGGCGTGCACCACCATGCCAAACCAATTTTTTGTACTTTTAGTAGAGATGGGGTTTCACCATGTTGCCCAGGCTGGTCTCGAACTCCTGACCTCAGGCAATCCGCCTGCCTCGGCCTCCCAAAATGCTGGAATTACAGGTGTGAGCCACCATACCCAGCCTGCATTGTATATTTCAAATAGCTAGAAGAAATGATTCTGAATGTTCTCACAAAATAATAATAAAGGTTTAAGGTGATGAATATGCTAATTAGCCTGATTTGACCATTTGATCATTCCACATGTGTATATGTATCAAAACACATTGTACCCCATAAATATATACATTTATTATGTATCAATTTAAAAAATCCTATGGTATATAAACTGGTCTCAACAACTAAAGAATACTGTATTCTTCCCATAGCTTCCTAACACTGGTAGTTAGGCACTTTAATTTCTCATTATAGATATAACTACATTACAATACTATATAGTATTCTAGTAAATTAAAGAAGTAAATGCACTTTCTTAGGCGCTAGTCTTCACAAAGGAAATACTTTATTCACTTGGTGGAACAGTTCCCTTGATATGCATACACGTGTTTACTTGATGACTGAAATACAACATAATACAATGGAAATAGCATGTTTTTTAGTTAGAAAAACACAAGTTAAAATTTGGCTCTACTATCTCTGGCATTCCTTGAGCTACAGTCTGTCAGTAAGAGGTACCAATAGTTCATGCACATGGTTGTTGCACAGAATAAATGAAAATACATAAAGCGGGAGGAAGACAGATCCAAGATGGCCGATTAGCAACAGCTCAGGATTGTAGATCCCAGTGAAAGTGCAAAGAGCGAGTGGACGCCGCAATTTCAGATGAATTTCTGTTGCCCACAAACTGGGAGCTACCCAGCGGAGGAGCCACACGGGTCGCCTGCGCGACTCTTTTGGCCGGTGTGGCGCAGCGCTTCTCAGTGCAGAGTATACGAGACTGGGTGTCCTTTGAGTCGGGCTCGGCTGGTCCCATCCCCACAAGGAGAACAGCAATTGGAAGTGCTGAGGACTGAGAGTTTCACAGTAAGCACAGCTGAACCCAGGAAGGCCTAGCTCTGTGGGGAAGGGGCATCCGCCAAAGGAAAACTAAGAAACAGAAAAAACTTCATCAC